>JXCR01145580.1:255345-290836 GCA_002079205.1 Phalaenopsis hybrid cultivar
TATATATATATATATATATATTGAAATTTTTATTTAGAGAGATATATAAATTCCTAGGTTTTCTTCTGTATTTGCATATATTACATTAAAACTTTGACATTTAATTATCTTACAACTAAATCCTTAAATCACATCAAAAAATCAATGATACTTAATATTTGATGGTGAAGTGCACATTTCGATATGTATATTCTAATTTAATTGAGAGGTCGGTGCTATACAAATAATTATCCAGATTAATGTGTTAGATCAACAGATACATAAGAATTGTATGTAAATTCCTATAGCTTTTCATTTTCAAAAAATTAAGCAATATGTTTTTAAAATAGTGAGTTCTTTTCTTAAATGTTTCTTTCAAAATGCAAATCACTTGAGTAATCACCTGCCGTTAATCACCCCCCAGCATCTAACTTTTGCCAATTTAGACTTTCAATTGCTATCACAGTCGTCAATGTCAATCACCCAATCTCCATAATCGAGAACCAACAAATGCTAACTATTGCCATTTTCGGCCACCGCACCAACCAACCAATATAATCACTAACAAACACAAGGCATTACTGATCGATCAAAACCATTGCTGATTGTCATATTATGAAACATATAGTAAAAATGATTAAAAATTAACACTTAATTAGATTGCTGTAAATCTGTTTATGTATCTAAATATAAACAAAAAGACAAATAAAAACATAAATAAATAAAAAAACACAAAGTATTGCAAAATTGCCCTATTTTTTTAGAAAAAAATGAACATATAAAAGAAAATGAAATTTGTGATGAATACATAGACAATCACAAGATACATCATCAGAAAATTCTTCCAACCATTCACAAAGCTTGATGCAAATTTATGGTTAAAAATTTCCGATTGAACTAAATGTCTCAACAGAAGTAACCTCAGGATGCCTTGTGTGGTATGATATGAGACCAATTCAACTGAAATTACGCAATTAAAATTTTTTGAAAAAAATTAAGAAATTGATTAAAATATTAAGAAGTCTATAAATCTCACACACATATAGTTAAATTGAGTATTTAATAATAGAAATTCAACAAAATAATGATCAATCAATGTCAAGGTTTTTATAACACTAAAATACAAAATAAACTATAAATGATTGAAGGCAATAACATAGGATGTACAAATAATATTTTGATATTTTTGGCTAAAAGAATCAAAATTACAGCCTAAAATTATTAGTAGAGCTCTGCTTCTTGCAGGAAAGGGACTTGGATTTGGACTTGAAAGAAAAGAAAGATTGGATAGCTCAAAACTTTAAGTGATTACCTAACAATCACTATTGATGATCACTACAAATAATTATAATTGACTAGCCTTTAATTTCTAATGACTATTATCGAATTATATTAATTTGTTGTTCATCTCATAACTAACTTTATTTCATGTTTATCATCACTCCATTGTAATATCTCAACTGACATCATCTAATCATTATCTCAGGTGTCACTAACCCCACATCAATTACTTGATCATTGTTTTATGGTGATTTTAATTACCACTAACACTTGCATATTGGCATCACCGTCCACTACTTCTATATCAATCATGTGTTCTCGACATTGTAGTCATATTTTAATATGGTGTTACGATGATAAATTTTCATATCACAGATATATTTTGGACTATTTCAATTGATTCAAGCTTTATATTTCATTTTTTTCTTAAATTTTTCTAACAAACGTGTTGTGGTTTCTACAATGCATTTTTAATTTATCAAGTTCTTAAAGATTGACCATAAAACTCTGGCTACTATTAAAAACTTTTTATCTTGTAATAGTTTGGCATTGTATGTTAGAAGAAATCTCTATTATAGCAACATAAATGGTTAATAAATGTACTTTGAATAGCATTAGATTTTCTCGCTCCTATAATCAATAATTCAAGAACATGACTTTCCAAGAAAAAGAAAACTTTAACTAGAAAAAAGTAAGAGTAAAGGGCTTATCCTTGGAGTATCAAATGCATAAGATGGAGGAAGCTTGAGTTTCAAATCTATAATTCTTACAGAGGGATATTTAATAAAAGTTGCCATCATAAATAGTTGAAGAATGTTGGTCATAAATCTAGGAACACAGATGCAATTTCTTTCTTAATCATTTTAAAGATCTCAATATCCTCCCTAATATCAACTACTTCACCACAACCGAATTAAGAACTCCAAAAAAATGTTAAGTCAACTCATCTTTCTAATTCTTTTGGATTAACTTTCATTCCTTCAGTAGAATTGTTGGGCATAAAATAGTAATGCCTCGTTGGCTCCTTTTGTGATATTATATAATATGTATGATGTGTAATACAAGAGAAAAAATTCTATGATAGATATGAACCAGCATACCTACTGATGTAGCTAGCAAGAGGCTTCAACATATTGTTGTGGTGGGATTCCAGTTGTCATAGATCCTTAGGATGGGGCATCAGATTCATACAAGCATATTATGTAGTTTTGGAAAATTATGCATGTCTGTAATTTTTTAAATTCATCCCTTAGAAGATATTTCTTATAATTTTAAGGAGTTAAGCTCTTACTTAGTTTTATTTTATCTACTAGGAATGTGCTAGATTTTACTCAATTTATTAGACCTTTGCCTATCAAAAAACTTTTTTACGAATGGTGAATTACTATCATATCTTGATAGCACACATCAAAAAGAAAGAGTGATTTTGACGCACTAAAAATACATGCATATTTAGACCTATATTTTAAACTCATTTTTAGTGATATTGCACTTTAAAGGAAGGTATTTTTCATATTTTATTGTAGGTTGTTAATTTTAGGACTTGAAGCAAAAAGGAAGCAAAAAAAGATGGAATTTGGAGTCAAAATGTCGTTTTTGAAAAAATGCTCAGCGCCACCGGAACTAGGATGGCCACCAATGCCGCAGAACTATAGAACACAGAGCAGAGTATCCTTAGTGTTGATGGTACCAGGAGCAGCGCCGATGGCACCATTTAACAGAGAGCATTAAATTAATTCACGGGCCACTGGCGCCGACGAGGCTAGAATGGGCACCGACAACGCCAATGTCGGTGCAAGGCCTTCTTTTGGAAGATTCGATAAATTTGGACACTTTTTGAAGAGTTTTTGGATGCACCTATTAGAAAATCGACAATAGGCTTTATTTAGAGTGGAAATTGACTAGAAAAGACTCCCATTGACCACTTTCCACTCTCTTCCACGCTATTTCACCTTCCACACAGCCACTTAGAGTCCATTAGTCATTTATTTCTTTAGAGTTTTGAGTTTTTGTGATGAGTTTAAGTGTGAATTCTTCTCTAAGAGTGCTAGAGATGAGAGAAGTGAGAGATTTCTTGTTCCTACATCTTCTAAGACAGACTATAAGGGATTTTCTTTGAGAAAGAGTTTCATATAAGTGTTGTTTGTTCATTATTGTTACAGAAACTTTCTTTTATATATTAAATTTATGTTGTTTTGTATATTTTTCATGAAGTCTGAGTAATTTCTTTTATCTTTCTCCATATTCTATGATATGGTGAAATGAAGAGATAATTTGGATGTATCAATTTTAAAATATAAAATAAATTGTGATGGTTTTTCAACTCCATTCTTAATTTACTTTTCAATCGTGCAGATTAAATTGTTAAAATATGTTGTGAAACCTATGATCCGAGAAATGAAATATAAGTTCTACAATAAGAATAAGAATCACATTTAAATTCGATGAAGGAGTATTTCGTTCATGGATTTAAATGCAAATAAATAGGGAAATATACTTTGTTGGGTGTAGAATTGGAGATTTTTGGATGACAGAGTAAAATCCCCAATTCGGTCTTAGTGTTTAAGAACTACATCGACCTTTAGCCTTTGGGGGAAGGGAAGTGGGAGCTCTGGAGTGAGAGTCAGTATCCTCCTAGCCTAACCAGGGATTTAGGGACTAAACTTGAGATTATTCAACTATTTTCTATAACAATGAATCAGGGTAGAGACTTAAAGTTGCTCCTATTTGACACAATACATATTTAAACCGTTTATATCATCTCATTTTACTAAAAACTCATTGTATTGGGAAAAATGCTTTTCCATATTAGAAAACTTCATCACTAAAAATATAGTTTAGTAGTTACTGTTTAAAATTTGCATTTTAGTTTTGCTAGTAGTTAATAATTTAGTTTTGAAAGTATCTCAAACAATTTGAAATTAGTGACAGTAATTTCTTTTTATTTCTGTGTATTTTCTAGTTAATTTATCATTTCAAATTTAAAACTTCCTCGTGGGATCGATATTTGGGGCTTAAACAGAAAGTCTTATATTACTAGATAAAGATATGTATAATTGCGTAGAATCTCAACATAAATTGCTTAAATTTCTTATTCATAAAATAACGCATCAAGTTTTTGGCATCGTTGTAAAACGGAGTCAACTTTATAAGTTTTTCCCAACTATAATTTCGGGATCAAGTTTTTGGCGTCGTTGCCAGAGAAGGTAAGGGTAAATTAAATATATTTGATAAATTAAGAAATTTAGAGATAAAATATTAAAAAAATTATTATTAAAAAAATAAAAAAAATCATAATATTATATATATATATATATCTGTGTGTGTNTACCTCAAGGTCTTTTGGCTTGTTATTTAATTCTAAGGAGAGATTTTGCTGTTGTAGATCCTAGTGTTGTTTTAGATTGCTATTGTTGAAGGCTGCCCTCAGTGCTAGCTCCAAGCTTCTCGATGAAGTAGTAGTCTTAAGGTTTAAAGGTTTAAAGGTTTAAATGACATGTTTTAGCTCAAGAAAGTGGGGGAAGGAGGGTTAAAGTTGATTAAAGTAATGTCAGTTAGGATCCCACAGTTTTCTCATTCTGGTATCACTATTTTCTTTTAAATTTACTTAGTTTAAACAAGTTGTTAAACCCATTTAAATAGGGGAGATCTTGTTAAGAACCACGGGTTACCTCATCCGAGGGATACCTGTGAATTCAAAAGGACATATTATGAAGTTATTTTTTTTATTTGGTTTTGAAAATCTTGTTTAATTTTGAAAAAAATGTTGATTGATTTTTGAAAAAGTTGTTTTTGTTTTACAGGTGAAGTAAAACACACAACAAACATGTAAAATGTTTTAAAGCAAGAGTAAATTACAGTAAATGACAGAAAATAAACAAAACTGTAAAAGCGTACATGTCTCCTTCTCGTTGCTCCCACTGAAATGTTAGAATTTGCTACATTTATAATTTTACAAGAAATTTAAATAAATTACAAGGGTAGATGAAGGTGTAGCTACCAAACTTTAAGTCATAACTTGGTGAGTCCCTAAAAGTTTTAATGGATGATCTTTTAGAACAAAGTGTAATAAGTCCAATTATCCTTCAAAATATCCAAAAGGTTATAAAAGTATTTGGGGAGCAATCCCTAACAACCTTTAAATCCTTTTGAAATGTTTCGAGTTCATTTGGACCTATTATATTGTTCAATTAATTGTCCCAAACTTTGAATTTAGTTTGAATGAATTAATACACATTATACTCAGTGAACCTGATATTTCTATTATCTCAAGCGTGGGTGTTGACCTCACTTTTGGGTGAGGGTTTTGGGTCTTTCCTTTAGTGACTAGGATCTAGCCTTAGGACTTCCCTAATAACTATCTTAGCATCTTAGAAATGGTACCCACCTCCTCCTTAGATATTTCAACCAAATCTCTATTCTCTATGTTGGTTATATATGTGAGCAATAATCTTTAATACAATGATTAGAGATTACATAAGGGAACCCTGATGAAAATTCTTGTAGGACCTATGGACCATAGGAAAGTCTTGCACTGTTATATACCTTTTTGGACTTCAATACATTGCATCATCATTCGTAATCATCATTATTATCATAAATAATGCATTTTTATATCACAATATTTCAATCATTACACCCATGGGGCTGTCCAAATGTATTTGAACCGATTTTCTTCTAAAATACCCCAGTTGAATATTTTAATTTTTCAAAATTCCCCAAAACTACCATTAAATCACAAAATCCACTTCAAAATATTTGATATTATCATTAAGAGCATTTGAAACCCAAAATTACAAAAATATTCAATTTTCTAAAAAATTACCAATATACCACTGGACCTCCAAGATATCAAATTTTCCAAAATCTCCTGGAGTCAATAAGTCCTAAAAATCACACCAAATCATTTCTTATGTCTTCCTGAGAATTTTAACTGTATTTTTGTCATACCTCCGGACAGTTTTTTAATACCTCGACACCAAAATAACGAATATTAAAAAATGGTTCGGGGATCATAAAACTTTCCAAATTGATCGAAAATGACCTCGAACATTGTCGTTTCACCCCAAGTTTTTTCCTGAACCACCTAGAGCCTTTTAATCAACCTTTTGACCACATTGACCAAAGTTTGCCAAAACTATCAAAATGTCCTTTTGACTTAATTTTTGACCTATTTAGCCAAATTAACCCAAATTGAAATCAAACGACCTCTGATTAAACCCAAATTTTGGCCATTGAAAGTTAAAATATTGTTTTACCCAAAAATGTATAATTTTGGTCATGCCCAGGGTCATATCATGGTGATCAAATGGCAAACCTATTTTTATAAGCTTTTTGCACATATCTTGATCACATTCATTCATGCATCAATTGAAGTTCAAATCACTCCAAATTTGGTGTGGTGATGTTTTATAATGTTCTTAACATTATTATCTATGATTTTTGTCAATCACATCATGGTTTTATACACTTCATGCTCAAAGCTCTATGTTTTGGGCCTCCTTGTGCATGGCTTAATCATATTCAAATTTCTTCAAAATCATATCAAATTCATCATGGTGAGTTCTTAGGATATTCCTAACACAATTTTACATGTTATTGGCCAATCAAATCACCAATTCATAGAGCTCATGTTCAAATTTTACCCCTCTCGAGGAAATTTTGAAATCTCATTAAATCATTGATTTTCATATCAAATGATCTCAAATTTGCATAAAACTTCTCCTAATCATACTTTACATCATCATCAACATCGTCTTCTAAAAATTTTAACAAAATTGCACCATTCATTTTTTCATGAAAATCACCCCTCTCATAGGGCCCATTTTGACATTATTCCCTCCTAAATGCATATTATTAAAGGCTAAAATCATATTAATCTTCATCCTAATTATTCTTGAAATCTCTATAAACATTCTCATTCAAATTTTTAAGCATTTTAATTAGCATTTGCATCACATTGACATCTTGATGCATAATGGGTTTAAATTGACACGTGTCACATAACAGTCCGTAAACTGCATATATGCAACAGTATAACAATAAATTTGATTACATTTTTCACTTATATTTCCTTTTTTTTACAATAAAGTAAAAACTTGATCTTGAATAAAACTAAGAATTTAACTTTTAATTTATATATATTGGGTTACTACGCAAGTATACATATCGTAATCATGTAATATAAGACTTTTTGATTAAGAACTGAATATCGAACCCACAGGGAAAATATGCAATATGCACTTTTTGGAAAATTTTCTATTTTTAAAAAGACAATTATTTAAACTAAAGAATTTTTGCAGTAAAGAAATTTTAAATATTTTTGATAATTTTAATATTTTGACAAAAAACATAACAAACTTAAAAAGATAACTTGAGTTTTTGTAAAAAAAAACACTAAATATGAAAATATCTTTCTCCTTATTATGAATTAATAATAAGTATAGGAATTATGTTTTGGAAGTATGCATATTGTGTTGTTCCAAATAGGAGCAATAATATTCTTTACCCTTACGAGAGATGTTATAAAGAACATTGGCTAATTTAAAGTTTGAATAGTTCTGAAGACCGGCTAAGTAGGGAAGATACTAGCTCTCACTCTAGAGTTCCTTCGATTCCCTCCACATGGGGGCTAACATCTTGTATCAGAACCAAAAATAATAAACCAAGTTGGGGGCTTTAACCTGTCACTTTAAAGTCCTCTTACTCCTCACCATTCAATGAATATTTCTATATTTATTTGCACTCAATCATATGAACTACATTCTCATTCATACAACCTCATGTGATTCTTTCCAATTGTTGACTGAGACAATACCAGCCTGATTCTTACATGTTCTCACAATAAATTTTAACATCTGGATTGGTCAAATCAAGAAGTAAACGAAGTACATGGATTTAAATCATCAAAACTTCTTCCAATATTAAAGATCAACTCTCCATAACTTCCATCCAACACTTAATTACTTATTATTTTAAGAAGAAACATAAAGAAAACTACTCAGAATCCATGGAGAAAACAAAACCACACTTTAGTTTAAAAGTAGAAATCATTGTCAAACAACAAAAAGTCTCATTTAAAACCAAAAGTAGTCTCAAAAAAGAAAGATAAAAACTTAACTCAAGTCCTCCGCCAAACAGTCAAACCAACAACAAGTCTCAATTAAAACCAAAAGTAGTCTCAAAACAGAAACATAAAAACTTATCAACAATAAGTCTCAATTAAAACCAAAAGTAGTCTAAAATAAAAGATAAAACTTATCTCAAATAACGAAGTCACAATTAAAACCAAAAGTAGTTTAAAAAAAAAGATAAAAACTTATCTCAAATCCTCCACCAAACAGAATCTATGGAGAAAACAAAACCACACTTTAGTTTAAAAGAAGAAATCATTGTCAAACCAACACTTGGAGAAAACAAAACCACACTTTAGTTTAAAAGTAGAAATCATTGTCAAACCAACAAGAAGTAAAAACAAAACCACACTTTAGTTTAAAAGTAGAAATCATTGTCAAACCAACAAGAAGTCTCAAAACCAAAAAAGTCTCAAAACAAAAAGATAAAAACTTATCTCAAGTTCTCCACCAAACTCTTAAAGTTCCTTTAATCTTTAGTTTAAAAGAAGAAATCATTGTCAAACCAACAATAAGTCTTAATTAAAACCAAAAGTAATTTTAGTTTAAAAGTAGAAATCATTGTCAAACCAACAACAAGTCTCAATTAAAACTAAAAGTAGTCTTCAACAATAAGTCTCAATTAAAACCAAAAGTAGTCTAAAATAAAAGATAAAAACTTATCTCAACAATAACAAGTCTCAATTAAAATCAAAAGTAGTCTAAAACAAAAGATAAAAACTTATCTCAAGTCCTAAGTCTCAATTAAAACCAAAAGTAGTCTAAAACAAAAAGATAAAAACTTATCTCAAGTCCTCTCCCATTTCAATTAAAACCAAAAGTAGTCTAAAACAAAAGATAAAAACTTATCTCAAGTCCTCCACCAATCTTGAATTTCCTTTGAATCTGTTTAAAACAAAAAGATAAAAACTTATCTCAAGTCCTCCACCAAACTCTTGAAGTTCCTTTGAACAAAAAAGATAAAAACTTATCTTAAGTCCTCCACCAAACTCTTGAAGTTCCTTTGAATCTCTTCAGAAAAATAAAAATTTATCTCAAGTCCTCCACCAAACTCTTGAAGTTCCTTTGAATCTGTTCTCCTTTACAACACTCTTAAACTAAAATAAAAGGATAAACATGTGGTGCCTGAAAATCTCTCCAACTAACCCCCCCATTTTTAGAACTTTCAAAACTTTCCTAGTACTTTCAAGACCCCTTTCAAAGTCTCAATCTTCCTTTTTTATAATTCTCTAAAAGGTGCCTTGGTATCTCTTCAAAATGTGTCTTGATTGGATGTATTTCCTCAAGAGATGCATCCTTTCGCAATAATTTTCGTCCCATCCTTTCGCAATAATTTTCATCCATGGTGGTTGTAACCACCTTTTAAGCTAATATGTACCTAAAAAACCTCTTCAAAATTCATAAAATATGAATTTAATCATCCAATAACTACCACTAGAGCTTAAGCGCGGGGCCTCTGGCGCTTAGGTGCGACCTTCACTATTTAACTGACACTTAAGCGCTGGATCTGGTGCTCAGGCGCCAAAATAATTTTGCACATTTTTCACCTATTTGCTCCAAATTTGATTATTTTTCAGTCCTTTAAGTATTTTTCACATTTTTACCTGTACCTGCAAGAAAAACACAAAAATACCATCCATTAAAGCGCAATATCTCAAAAATAGATATAAAAATGTGTTTTAAAACACTATATATTTTAGGCGTATCAAAATCCCCAAACTTATAATGTTACTTGTCCTCAAGTGACACTTCAATCTTTAAAAAACTTAATATGTATGATATTTGTATGAGTTTCTTTAGGAGTTACTAAAATTTAGATTTAGAAATAAAGTATTCCAATTTAGAAAAAATATTCATTAAATGAGACCAACTTAAAGTTTAGAAATTTTTAATGATAAGAAAGATGAAAATATGAGTTCTATCTAATTCAGAAAGTATATGTAGATTTTCCAAATTTAGAATTTAGTTTTTTTTATTATCTCAACTTAAAAATTTTTATTAAGAAAAATTTTACTTACTATGTTATATCTTTAAGCTTGAGATTTTCTTAAGTCTTATACTTTAAAAAGATCAAATGTAGAACTAATTTTTGATTAGGTATTAATCCTCAAGCTTCTTCTCCCTCACTTTTTCTTCTTCTTCTTCTTTCTTTTTCCTTTTCTTTTTCTTTTCTTTTTCTTTTTCTTTTTCTTTTTTTAGGCAAAGATTACTATATCTGGATAGATCTTTAATAATTTTGAATTCTACTTTTTCTTTCCTAAAGCAAAGCCTTGAACAAAACTTTTACTTATAAATATAATAATAGCTTTGAAAATTATTTTTAATAAAAGAAATTTTAGGATTAAAAATAAAAGTCTAAATTTCTAAAATTTTCAAAAATACAATGTTTCTTACTAAAGATAGTTACTTATATTAATCATTTTCTACACTAAAAACTTTTTAGTTAAAGTTTTTCTTCATTACTCAAAATTTCAACTAAATTCTCTTGCTCATTTCTAAAATCAAATTTTACTTCCCTAATATAACTTCATATACATGATCAATTTTTCATTTCAAATCAAATTCACTTGTAGTTCATTTGAGAATAAATAAAATTCAAGTTTTGAAAATATTTTTTATCACCCCCAAACTTAAATTTTTAACAGATTAAATGGTTTAGCATCAAATATATGTAAGCAGGAATGTAAATTAAAATAACTGCTGACATGAATTTTTGTACCCTAATGATACAAGTATAAAACAAAAAATAAGAGTAAAATTAATTTTGATCAAATTTTCTAATATTTTCATTTCAATTCAACATGTAGAGATTCAATCGACTTCTAAACAGTGGGTATAAATATAAAAGCAAACTAAACAGACTAACTTGACTTCAGAAACTCAACATAAAAACAAACTCACAAACATGATAAAAGAAAAATGCAGGGTAGCGATTTCTGAAATTTAATATTTAAGCCTATGTTAGCAAAATTTTCATCTTTTCAAAAGACATAGAATTAAGTTAAGTTCTAAACTAACTAAATCACAAAACTCACAACAGTTACTACCCTAGAATTTTAAAACAAACTACTAACACAAACATCACAATAATAATAAAATACAAAAGTCCAAAACACAATTCATAGTACATGCCATCACAAAAATGCAAATGTAGCAAGACCACACCACATAGTCCACAACATAAAAATAAACAGCACATCACAAATCTCAAGTCCAAAGCACATAGTCTAACACATATTACAAACATAAAAATCTCTCGATTCTACTTCTCATCTTCTAAATAACTGATATACCACTTTTCTGCAAGCTCAAAATCAGGATATCAAGGATATGGAGGAAATTGCACTCCTGGGTTACCCCTAATTAGGTTCTCCAGAGATGAGTGGAATTTCTTTTCATAATCACTCTTTCTCCTACTATACCTATCAGTATGCTCTGCAAAATGCTCTAAATTCTACACTTTATGGGTGATAAAATTAATATGATCCTTCGTCCTCTACAATAATTGATCTTGGGTCTCAGTAGACTCACCTCTAGATGTATAAGCACGTGAGGTAGATGGTTTAGATGTAGAAGCAGTAGATGTAGAAGCAACAGACGTCTCCATTCCATAACTCCTAGAAAATCCTCCTCTCCAGCCAAAAATTGAATGCTCAGCATAAGTCTTCACATTCACCTTAGTGATGGGTTTTAGAGGTAACAACACTTCCTCCCAGCTATCATATTTAATTCCAGCCTGCTCACACAAAGAAAAGATCAAGGAAGCAAATCCCATACATGTAGTAGTAACGACAGTGGCAGAACTGATGATAGACTGATAAATCAAAGCTCCTATGTTGATGAGCTTTCCTTTTTGGATACAATAATTTAACGTCGCTCTCTCTGGTCACTTCACAGTGATGATTTGTTGGTAGCAGCCGAGCTGAAATAAAATAATCTCAGGCCTTTGAAGGTGCACATAACTTTGAAGTTGGGAAGTTGACTCTCCTCTCATTAGTGATCTTCCAAAGTCCTCTTTCAATAGTCAATTAAGAAATAATCTTGTCTAAGTCCGCTTCAGTCGGACTAAAATTTGCATAAAAACATAACGTATCAGGTGGCAGATGATAAAACAAGTTGATTACCAACGATGAAAAAGGTACCAACTTTCCTCGAACCATGACTCTATTGTCTTCAGCCTCAGGGAGGTTGGCATGCAACTCCCTAACAACAGAAATAACCACAACAGCAAAGAAACAACAGAATCGTTCCCACTGTCGGTGAACGATCAAATCCTCTACGTCTCCACCTGGATTTTTAAAACATCGCTCCTGAATTAGTTTATGTGATTGCAATGCATCACTGTACCGATCCTAAGCCTTTGAACTGACAAATTTACTCAAATTGAAAGGGCTCTTTCCTTTGCTCCTCTTCATTCTTGGTGTCATTCTACAAATTTTATAAATTCCAAAAATAACTTCAAAAATCAACTCTAAATTACTAAACTAAACTTCCAAATTATAAACTACACTTCCCATGCAATTTCCATAGATTTTTTTCCCATTTTTCACCATGAATAGTGAATTTTTGAATTTCTCTAAATGTGCTCAAAATACGTAGTGAAAATCCAAAATTTTTGCATAGAAGTCAAGCTCTTACCTCAAGGAACTTGGATCTAGCAAATTTCACTTGATTCCACCAAGAAATCTTCACTTTAGATGTGACCTAGCCCTAAAAAATTGCAAACTCGAGAGGTTGAATGTGATGGTGGCATTTCAAATGGTGATTTTAGGCTGAAATTTCACTTTTAACCATTCACAAATTAGTTTTCATGAACCGACGCTTAAGAACGGGTTAATGGCACTTAGGCACTGCCTCTCGAGTTGGCTCACGCTTAAGCGCAAGATGTGGTGCTTAGGCGCCAGTGCACGATTTTCAAAATTTTTAAATTATAGTAAAATATACTATTTTCCTAAGTAAACCACCCCTAAATGGTCTCATAGCACTTAAATGACTATTTTAAACTTCCTATAACTCCCCTCTCTCTCAAAATTCTCCATAATAACTATTTTAATTCGAGGCTAAAATAATACAAATTTTCACACAAACAAACTTATATTAATTCACAAACAAGTACAAATACCTTTAAACACTTAATTCTCACTCCAAATAGCCTTGGATGAGAAAATTTTCCTAAATAAAAACACACAACAATCATTTCACAATTAAACACATATAAGAAGTCATAAATGCTAAAAAAAGACTTAAACACTAAACCACTTGAAAATAACAAGTTCTAACACACAAATTCTAACATTAAACTTAATTCCATTCTTCATTCGAAGGAACAAATTCGTATCTTTAATTAGTATCTCCAGTAATATAGATTTTATAAAATAGACGATGGTGACGAGCTCTAATACTATCTTCTTCAATCCACTTCTGCTTTATGAACATCGCCTTATCCGCTTCCTCTATATAACTTGTGTGGCTAAATTGCATCTTCAATTGCCATCCAATATGCTCTAGATGTGCATGCAACTCAAGTACCTTGGTCTTCAATAAAGCCATAGTATTCTCAATTTTGTTGATCTTCTCTGATATCCCTTTAATACTAACGACTAAGAAATATTGTTGATCTTCAATAAAGCCATAGTACACTACTAACAGAATATATAAATTTCCAAAATATGGTATAAATGGTCCCATGAAATCTAATCCCCAAACATCAAATATTTTAACTTCTAGCATAAATTGAGGGGCATCTCATTTCTCTAGAAATATTGCCTACTCGTTGACATCTATCATAAGTTTTGATATGAGCATTAACATCTCTAAAAATTGTNGCCTGGACAAATGATCTGCAATTTGATTTTCAGTCCCCTTTTGATCTACTATTTTAAAATGAAATTCTTGTAAAAGAAGAATCTATCTTCTAAGTCTGGGTTTAACATCCTTCTTTTTCATTAAGTACTTTATCAACATCGAATGATCTGTATGCACTACACAATGAGTTCTAATTAAATATGATCTAAATTTATCAAAAGTATATACTACTGCTAATAACTCTTTTTCAGTTGTTGTATAATTGATTTGAGTTTCATTAAGAGTTATACTAGCATAGTAAATTACTTTGAAAATTTTATCATATCTTTGTCCTAAAATAACTCCTATAGCATAATCACTAGCATCACATATTACTTCAAAAGGTTTTCCCCAGTTTGGTGAAACTATAATTGGTGCAGTGATTAATTTTTCTTTTAATAAATTGAAAGGTTTTATGCATTCCTCATCAAAATTGAAAATTGCATCTTTCTCCAGTAAATGGCATAAAGGCTAGCAATCTTTGAAAAGTCTTTAATATATCGTATGTAGAATCCAGCATGTCCTAAAAAACTTCTAATTTCCCTTACCTTTGTTGGATAAGGTAAATTAGCGATTACTTGAATTTTAATAGGATCTACTTCCATACTGTTTTCTGATATTTGATGACCTAATACAATTCCTCCTGCTACCATAAATTGGCATTTTTCTCAATTAACTTATATTTGATGACCTAATACAATTCCTCCTGCTACCATAAATTGACATTTTTCTCAATTAAGGACTAAATTTGTTTCTGATACAATTCCTCCTGCTACCATAAATTGGCATTTTTCCCAGTTAAGGACTAAATTTGTTTCTCTAATATAATTCCTCCTACTACCATAAATTGGCATTTTTCCCAATTAAGGACTAAATTTGTTTCTTCACGGCTCTTAAGATCTTTAGATAATTGTTCTAAACATGAGTTAAATGAAGTTCCCAACACTTAAAAATCATTCATGAATACTTCAATCCATTTTTCAATTAAATCACAAAAAATTGTTATCATACATCTTTGAAATGTAGCAAGGGCATTACATGAACCAAAGGGCAACCTTCTAAAAGCAAAAGTACCATAAAGAATGGTAAAAGTTGTTTTCTCTTAATCCTCAAAAGATATTTGTATTTGGTGATAACCAGTATATTCATCCAAAAAACAAAAGTATTTATGCCCAGCTAGTCTATCCAACATTTGATCTAGAAAGGGTAGTGGAAAATGATTTTGATCTAGAAAGGGTAATGGAAAATGATCTTTCCTAGTGGCAAGATTTAATTTTCTATAAAATCTAGAAAGGGTAGTGGAAAATGATCTTTCCTAGTGGCAAGATTTAATTTTCTATAATCAATGCCACCCTTTAACTTGTCTAGTATGTTTTAATTCATTATGTTCATTCACAGTTATAATTACTCATCTTTTCTTAGGAATGCAGTGAATTGGACTAACCCATGCACTATCTAAAATAGGGTAAATAATTCCAACATCTAACCACTATAAAATTTCTTTCTTAACAACTTCTTTCATAACAGGATTCACATTCCTTTGAGGATCAGCCCTGGGTTTACAGTTTTCTTCCATATGAATTCTATGCATACAAATTGAAGGACTGATTCCTTTAATAATAGCAATTGTCCATCTAAGGCTTTCTTAAAATTTTTCAAAAATTTCATCAACCTTTCTTCTTCTTCCATTGTTAATTTTGAGGAAATTATAACTGGTAAAGTAGAAGAATCTCCAAAAAAGGCATATTTTAAATGTCCAGGAATTAACTTCAACTCAAGTTCTGGAGGTTTTCTAATTGATTGACAAAATGATTTATCTTTGTCTATTGTGTCCAAAATTTCAAAACTTTCTCGAACATAGTTTGAATCTTCCTTAAAAAGTTCTTCACATCGATCTAATTTCTCTACTTGCTCGCGTTCCAAATCTTTTTGTTCAATTTTTTCTTCATAAGTTGTTTTAAAATGGCATTCACTTAGATATTTTATAACATCCATCCTATAACATTCATCATCTTTACATTTTGCGGGATATTTCATTGATCTGGAAATATTGAAAGTAACATTTTGATCATTGGCGTGCATTATTAATTCCCCTTTCTGCACATCTATCATTTCTCTTCCTGTGGCTAAGAAATGTCTTACCAAAATGATAGGTTTCTCTTTATCTTCTTCCATATCTAGCACAATGAAATCAACAGGAAAGATAAAATGATCCACATTCACTAGGACATCTTCTATAACTTCTTTAAGGTATGTTATCGAAAGATCTGCTAACTGTAGAGTTACAGTAGTAGGGGTTATTTCTCCTAATCCCAATCTTTTGAATATTGATAATGGCATAAAGTTAATGGTGGTACCTAAATCACATAAAGCTTTCCCATAAAATTTGTCTCCTATTGCACATAGAATTGTAAAGCTAAGGATTTTTGAGCTTTTAAGGAAGTTTTTTCTGAATTATAGCACTGCACTCCTCACTAAGTGCAACAGTCTCATTTATCTTCAAACTTCCATTTCCTGTTGAGAATATCATTCATAAACTTTACATAGCTTGGCATTTGTTCTAAGGCTTCAGCAAAGGAATATTAATTGTAAGCTTATTAAATATTTCTAAAATTTTTGAAAATTGCTTATCCAACTTCTGTTGACGTAGTCTCTGAGGAAGTGGAGGTGGTGGTTTTTCTAAATCAATTTTTGGTGGAGAAATTGGTCTTTCAGAATCTTTTGGAGCGTCCTCTTTTGATTCTTCAATTTTTTTTGAACCCTACCTTCGAACTCTCTTCTGCTTCTAAGTTGAACGACTTTTACTTATTCTTTATTTTGGTTTTTTGGATTTGATTCAATATTACTATGAAGTGTTCCTTGGGATCTATTACTTAATGAATTTGTTATTTGCCCAAGTTGATTCTCAATATTTCTAATTGCACCTCCTAGACTTTGTAATTGATTTCACATTTGTAAAACCACATCTTCTATAGAAAACTTCTTCTTCTTAAATTATGTATTACTGTTGAAACCTGGAGGATAGTTAGATCTATAATTATTATTCCCTTGATTGTTCCAGTTTCCTAATGGGTTTACTTGGTTGTTCCTTCATTGTTGATTATTACCACCCGAATTGTTATTCTAGTTAAAGTTGGGTTGGTTTTTCCAACCTGGGTTATAATAATTTGAATATGGGTTATTCTGCTTGTTATCTATGGCATTCAAAGTTTCTAATGATGCTTGAGAATCTACTATTTGGCTTAATGAATTCTCTCAATCATGAAAATTGGTTGAGAAAAATTCATTCCAAATTGGTCTAACATCCTTGAAATTGCAAAAACTTGATTTGCTAACATAGTAAATGCATTAGATTCATGAATATTGGCTACTAACTTAGGATTCACCCTCTCAGAAGGCCATTAAAAATTATTGGTAGTCATTTATCCAATCAAAGCATATGCGTCATGGAATGGTTTTAACATCAATGAACCACTAGCAGCGGCATCGATAATTGATTTAAGAGATCCAACTAATCCATTATAAAAAGTTTTAATTATTAATCAATCTGGTATAGCAAGGTGTGGACACTTTCTTAAGAGTTCTTTAAATCTTTCCCATGCTTCATAAATAGATTCCCCTATATCAGTTCTAAGCTTGAAAATATTTAGCTAGGAATTTTTGTTCTAAATCACCCCAAGTTCTGATAGATCTTGGTGCTAACGAATTCAAACACATCTTAGCTTTATCTCTCAGTGAGAAAGGAAATAATTTAAGTCTTATGGCATCATCTGATACACCATCGTATTTAAATGTATCGCACAATTCTAGAAAATTGGCAAGATGTAAATTTGGATCTTCAATTGATGATCCCCTAAACTAATTATTTGATACCATTTGGATAATAACAGGTTTAAGCTCAAATGAATTAGACACTATAGTAGGTTTTTGATTACTACAATGAAGTTCATCTACAGTAGGGTTGGCATAATTTCTTAAAGATCTAAACTCTTGATGAATTTCATCATTTTGATCATTTTGGTTTGCCATTTTTTTTTTGGATTTTTCAAGATTTTTAATTTTTTTTCTAATTTTTCTAACAGTTCTCTCTAATTTAGAATCATAGGGCACGAGCCCTTCAGAACCTGAACTACGCATACATAAACATAAAATAAAATAAAACTAAACACACACAAAATAAAATACAATAACTTAAAGTTTATATAAGACATTCTAAAAATAGAAATTTGCTTTTATATCAATAGATTCTTTACAATTTTCACTTCACTTCCCCGGCAACGGAGCCAAAAACTTGATCTCGAAACTGCTTATATGCAACAGTATAACAATAATTCTGACTATATTTTTCACTTATATTTCCTTATTTCACAACAAAACCACAAACTTGACCTTGAAGAAAAATAAGAATTTAACTTTTAATTTATATATATTGGGATACTAGGTAAGTATACGTATCGTTATTAAGTAATATAGGACTTTTTGATTGAGACCTTACTATCAAACCCACAGGGAAGATATGCAATATGCACTTTTTGGAAAGCTTTCTATTTTTAAAAGATAATTATTTAAACTAATGACATTTTTGCAGTAAAGAAAGTTTAAATATTTTTATTAATTTTAATATTTTAATAAAAACAGAACAAACTTAAAAAGATAACTTGAGTTTTTATAGAAGAAAATCATTGAATATGAAAATATATTTCTCCTTATTATGAATCAGTAAAAAATATTGGAATTCTATTGTGGAAGTATGCATGTTGTGTTGAGTCAAATAGGAGCAATAATATTCTTTACCCTTACTAGAGATGTTATAAAGAACATTGGCTAATTGAAGTTTGAATAATTTTGAAGACATGCTAGGCTAGAGTTCTCTCGATTCCCTTCACCTGGGGGCTAACATCTCGTATCACAACCTAAAACAATAAACCAAGTTAGGGGCTTTAACCTGTCACTTTTAAGTCCTCTTATTCTATACCCTTAAATGAATATTTCCCTATTTATTTGCACTCAATCATATGAAATACATTCTCATTCATACAACCTCATGTGATTTTTTCCAATTGTTGACTGAGACAATATCAGCCTGGTTCTTACATGTTCTCGCAACAAATTTTAACATCTGGATTGGCCAAATCAAGAAGTAAACAAAGTACATAGATTTAAAGCATCACAACTTCTTCCAAAATTAAAGATCAATACTCTTCACAACTTCCATCCAACACTTAATTACTTATCATTTTAAGAAGCTTTAAAGATCAATACTCTCCACAACTTCCATCCAACACTTAATTACTTATCATTTTAAGAAGAAAAAAATACTCAGTATCCATGGAGAAAACAAAACCACACTTTAGTTTAAAAGAAGAAATCATTGTCAAAACTAAATCCATGGAAAAAACAAAACCACACTTTAGTTTAAAAGTAGAAATCATTGCCAAACTAACAACAAGTCTCAATTAAAACCAAAAGTAGTATAAAATAAAAGATAAAAACTTATCTCACATCCTCCACCAAACTCTTGAAGTTCCTTTGAATCTCCTCTTTTACAACACTTTCAATATAAAACTAAAATAAAAAGGATGAATATGTGGTGCCTGAAAATCTCTCCAACTAAAAACCCAATTTTAGAAATTTCAAAAGTTTCTCAGTACTTATAAGACCCCTTTCAAAGTCTCAATCTTCCTTATTTTATAATTCTACAAAAGGTGCCTTGATATCTCTTCAAAACATGTCTTGATTCGATGTATTTCCCCAAGAGATGCATCCATTCACAATAATTTTCGTTTATGGTGGTTGTAACCACATATTAAGCCAATAGGTGCCTTAAAAACCTCTTCAAAATTTGTAAAACCTAAATTTACTCATCCAATATCTGCCACTGGCACTTAAGCGTGGGGCCTCTGGCGCTTAGGCACAACCTTTTCTATTTAACCCGTGCTGAAGCGTCGGATATGGCGCTGAGGCGTCGAAAAACTCTTGCTTATTTTTCATGTATTTGCTCCAAATTTGATCCTTTTTCACTCCTTTAAGTATTTTTCATCTTTTAACCTGTACCTAAAAGAAAAACATAAAAATATCTTCCATTGAAGTGCAATATCTCAAAAATAGGTATGAAAATGTGTCTCAAAACACTATATATTTTAGGTGTATCAATAACCCACACATATTTTCCTACCAAATTAATTATGAATTGTTCTCCAAAATTTCCAAATCTTAAAATACATCTTCATGAACACTTTATTTCAAAATTTCAATCAATTTGAGATCATTTTCATGGATTTTGCATTTTATACATGTGACCACGTACACTTCACCACCTATGTACACCTTGAACCCAAAATCATGTATTTTATTTTATAGCCCACTCCTTCAGAAATTTATACATGTGACCACGTACACTTCACCACCACGTAAACTTCAATAACCCTTTTGGTTTTATTTTATAGCCCACTCCTTCAGAAATTTCAAAATTTCAAAATTTTATACATGTGACCACGTACACTTCACCACCACGTACACTTCAATAACCCTTTTGGTTTTATTTTATGGCCCACTCCTTCAGAAATTTTTGGATTGCTTAACCACTGAAAATATCATCATACGTTTAAACAAGGGTCTTCTTTCTTAAGTCACTTTAACCTTACCCACCCTTCCTTGTTCTTACCTTTTAACCCACATAATTATGATCTTTTTTTGAGGTTTCACCCCATTACAAGCCCACTCCATTCCTCCATACTGTGCTGGAGATTTTGGACTCTTCACCCATGCCTAAAACATTAGCTACATTAACATAAACCAAGCTTAATCAAGGGAGGTATGGGGAGAGATCCACCTCTTAAATTTGATTGGACATGCTAGCTATATGAAGCCAAATCTTAGCCTACCCTATCCTCTACTGCCTCCTGGCTCCACCCCCATCTCAACCTACCAATTGCAGCCATTTCAACATGCTTTCCACCTCAGCTCTACTCTCCTCATGCCCATGAAATGCTTAAAAACAAAAAATGGAGGGGGAATGCCAACTTTTTCTAGAGACCACCGACGTCCTCCCTCTTCAAAGACCACCAACGTCACTGGAAAAGCTGAAGCCGAGTCCAATTCTGGCAAACCTCTAACCCGACAAGAAAACAACATCAAATCGATGCCACAAGGAGTTGGATACGCTCAAGGAAGCCTACTTATTCAAACTTAATTGAGGACGAACCTCTTAGGCTCAGGTATATCTCTTAAATTAAAATGATAATCCTAAACTTTCCTCCCTCCCTTGCAGATAAAAAAAAAGAACATAAAACACCTAAGTATCTGTGTGGATGTGATCTACTTTTTGATCTAAACAAAATGAGCCCAAGAACGTGAAATTTGACTGAGAATCAGAGCAGAACGAAGCCCAGGAAGTTTCTGCCATCAAAACCTTTCCTGCGTCTTTTGCGTGATCGGGGAGGAAGAAGGTGGCACTTTTTTCTTATTATTTCCCATTTTATTAAATTTTATAAATATAGCTTAACTACAAAATTACATAACTTTTAGTAGAAAACTAAAAAAAATAAACTAAAAGATGTCGTGAACTCTGGAAAATGAGAAAAATATTTTAGAATTAAAGTCATGATTTTTCATTGAGTAATTTTTCAAAATTTAATTTTTGAAGTAAAGTATTTAAATCATAAAAATTAAAATATAAATGGAAAAATCATCAAATTTGGCTGTAATAATAAATGCCTTCGGGAAATCTTCTATGATTTTTCCAAGTCATTTCAATGTCTCTAGCTCTGTATTTTAATTTTTGAATGTAATGGCCTATTTTTTAAATTAAGAGTAAAAATTTTTGAAAATTGCAAAAAAAAAAAACTCTTCTTGATTGTATTTTTGACAATAGAAAGACACTTAAATTTTTTAAAACTATGTTTAAAATATTTTTTATAATTAAAATACATTAAGTAGGGTTTAGGTTTACCTAGCCCAAGCTCAACCCAAGTCCAACTTAGCCAATTCTACTTAGGCCCGGTTCAACTTGATTACAGACATAGTCAGCTAACTCAAGTCAATCACCCATTAAGTTCAATTTCAGTAATTTAGGGCTTTAGCCTAGCCAATTTTTAGCCCGAGTCTAGCCTGGGTAAACTTAACATTTAGCTGAGTCTAATTTGAATAGTTGGACTATTTTAAACTTGAGATTTAAGTCATCCTATCATTTAATTCATACTAAACTTCTTGGAGTTTAAGGTTATCCTACATGAAGTTTAGTTTAGTTTAACCTACACATTAGGTTCATCACAAACCAAAACTTAACCTTAGATTAGCCTTAACAAAGGCTATTAGGTTTAGTGATCATAACCACTAAGATTAACCAACCTAAACCAATAGGATTAGTTAACCTAAACCTTAGGTTAGTTAACCTTAAACCAATAGGATTAGTTAACCTAAACCATAGGTTAGTTAACCCAAAATTAATAGGATTTGTTAACATAAACCTTAGGTTAGTTAAGGTTAATTCATCCTAAGTTAATAGGATTAGTTAACTTAAATCTTATGTTAGTTAACCCTAAAACAATAGGATTAGTCAACCTAAACCTTAGGAAGTTAAACCCAAACCAATAGAATTAATTAACTTAAACCTTGGGTTTGTTAATCCTAAACCAAAATGATTAGTTAACCTAAACCTTGGATTAGTTAACCCTAAACTAATAGGATTAATTAACCTAAACATTAGATTAGTTAAACCTAATCCATAAGATTAGGCAAGCCTAGGTTATTTAACCCTAAACCAATAGGATTAGTTAACATAAACCTTAGGTTATTTAAACCTAAACTAATAGGATTAGTTAACCTAAACCCCAACAGGATTAGTTAACCTAAACCTTAAGTTAGTTAACCTTAAACCAATAGGATTAGTTTACCCTAAACCAAAAGGATTAGAACCTTAGGTTAGTTAACCTTAAATCAATAGGATTAGTTAACATAAACCGTAGGATAGTTAACCCTAATCTTTAAGTAAAATAAACCTGAATCAAAGCTTAGCCTTAAGTTAAACCTACCCTAAACCTTAGGTTAGAACCTAACTCATAGGCTGAACATAGGAGAACCTTTTAGGTATAACCTTAAACCTAAGTTAAACCTAAACCCTTCAAGTTGAACATCAATTAAGAAATAAAATAAAGCACATTGGGATGGGTAAACTTTACATAAAACATATTAAAACTTAGACATAAACCAAACCAAACACAATAAGGCTTTAAAGCATGGCTTTGTAGGTTAAGTCAACTTCTAAGTCATCAACTTCACATAAATAATAACAAGTGAACAAAAAAACTAAAATAGAACACTTAAAATCCGATAATAAGATGTAAACAAGTTAAAACATTGCAATCCTAAAATTGATAAAAAAGCTCAAGGATCAATTAAATCTTAATCACAAAGATCACATAACGTAACTTAAACCTCTTTTTATTATAATTCACAAAGATTTCTTGGGCGATGCATTCTGTGGATGTTGACAAGAATCTTCTGGTCCTAGTGGGAAACCACCTTTTGGACTAAGTAAATTAGGGCACCCAACGTATTGGGACGATGGAGCCATAGACATCTTGACCAGATTACCACTAACTAATTCATTAAATTTAATAGTTAATCTAATAAAATATTGTTTATTTTCTTAATTTGCTGCCTTATATTACAATGTATATTTTTTTACTGCATTTATCAAACATAGAATGCATGTGTTAAGGAAAAATAATAAAGGAATAAAAGTTGTTTAGATTAGGGAGAACCTAGAAATCGTAACATTAGGGAATTACTTAGCTTAAGTGAACTTAGCTTTAGCTTAGGTTTGAACTTTACCTCCACTACCCTTTAATTAATTCACTATAAAATTATCAAAACAAGTAAAACTTTTAATTATGAGATTGGAGGACTTGAAGACATGAAGATCTGAAGACATTTCAGTATGGAGCTTGGAGCAGACTTTGTGCGTAGCTTGTGCAAGACCTTTCGTAAGTTTAAGTAATAATCCTTAGGATTATGAGGCTATCTTTTATGACATAAAAGCTCTCTTTTTGTTAGGCTCATGCATACTCCCGATATGCAACATGTCCTAACTTTTTTTAGGATTCTGAGGTAATCACTCGATGTAAAACCTCCTATCTTTCTAGGCTTTTTGTGTAAATCATCACTACACAAATCTAAGCTCTAATTAAGAACAGTAACAAGAGTTAAATTAATATCATCCTAAATTGATCCAAACATTAGAATAATTTGGGGGATTATAAAGAACTTATTCTAGACCTTTAATCTCCCCAACTTTTCTTCCTTTAATTCTTAAAATAAAATTTTTCACCTTTGAACTAATCCTTATTAGAAATTTCATAATCACGCTCGTTGAAAACTCTTCTTTTTGAAATCATGAAAATAAAAGATTCCTAATTTTTATCGATAGTTTTCTTAAGTGATCTGTTCTCTTAAGATGTAATTAACTATAGGAGCTTGCCCTTATACGTAACTTAAAAGAACCCAAACTTAAAATAAACCCTATTTACTCCTATATCCAATAGGAGAATTTGTTGGTCATCATGCAAACTTGTAGATCAAATAGATGTCATTTATTTCTATAGTTTGTTTAATTGAGCTTATTATCAAGTAGTGTATTACCTTTCAGGGTGGTACATTACTCGTGGTTAGTCATTTATTCAAACTGTAGGAATCAATGAGATCTGTTTGACCTCATTTTCTTTAAATTAAAATACCTAATCTTTAAATACTATATTACACTAAATTAAACCGCATCCAGCCGTATGGCGACCGACAATGGGATGTCTCAAATAGTCACCTAATGTTTTGTTTAAAAGTTATGTAAGTAGATGCCCCTAAGGCAAGTTTAAATCATTAAAGATTTTGTACCCATCACTTAAAGTTGGGCTTGTAGTGTTTAAAGGTGTTAATTATCAGTTTTGTTATCTTTTCTAAACCTCATTACACAAGATCAAATATCAAGCCTAGCTCACTACCTAGCCCTTAATAATTTTCTTAGATGAATTTGCAATTATCACAATTATAATTTAAGTGAAATATATCCTTATCAAGAGATCATAGCATCCCCAATTATAGCCTTCAAATAAGTGAATTATTATCTTCCTAAATTAAGCCCATAAATTTAGAATCATCTAATTTTAATTGACTTCGAAATCATGACAATTTATGTCTTTTAGCCCATTACCCTTACCATGAAAAGGTGGAAAATTGGTTTCTACCTTTTGACCCATTATGGTTTCAAACATCCAAAAGAGTTCATTAGGATTAAAATTACACATTTTGCCTCTGGTTAATCCTAAATTTTGATTAAGACACCAAAATCTAAAATTATCATTTTTTCCTATAGGGCTCTCCACTTGATAACTTATCAAATATAATTTAGATGACTTTGAGATTTTAGAGCACCCCATTCATGGATCAATTAAAATATCAGAGAAGAAAATGTGATTTTCTAGTTTTTCTTTAATTTATAAAATTATTTTAACTCAAAAATAGAACTTTCAATATTAATTTATTTAACTAATCAAAGTAAAGTTTTTGATCATGGGAAAATTATTGGAGGTTCAACTAGGTTAAATGACCACTTGAGCAAAATTTTATAATTTCCCACATTATATTTTAACTATTATATTTATTTATTTATTTTAATGATTTAATCAAATAGAAAATATGTTTTAATTACAAAAATTATTTTCTATGTTTTTATTAAATTTCCCTAAGTCCAGATAACTTAGATAAACAAAGTTTTCAATTTAATTAATTAATTAATTTATTTTAATTATTTTAATAGAAAATTAGAGAAAATACATTTTGAACCTTTAAAAAATTTATATTTAACTTAGAAATATTAAACGAATATTGTAATGAGTTCGAAGTGATCAAGAAGTAATTAAAAACATTCTAAACTATTTTTTGTGTTTTTAAAATTTTAAATTATTTTAAATTATTTTTAAATAAAAATAGGCTAAAAAAAGAACTATTTATTTAAAAATAATTTTTACTTTTCCTAAGTGTCCCTGATTACAAAGAACTCAAAAAATCACTTTTCATAATTATATTTAATTTATTAAAATTATATTAATTCCAAAAATGCCGTTTTATTTAGAAAATCATCTTTAGTGGTCAAATTAAATCAAATAAATTTCAAATTTTTATATTGAGTTAAAATAATAATTATTTATAGTATGGATTTAATTTTGCTACTTTTTGAAAGATAATAAATTTATTTTAATTTTTATAAATTGTTAGGGTTTAATTAACTATAGTGATTTACATGAATATTAAAACTTGATTTATATTTTTCCTAGTGTTCTCTAACCACAAGAAACTAACCAAAATAAGTTCCCTAACTTTTTTATTTATTTTTTAATTTATATAATTATTTTAAGCAAAATAGCCATCTAAATTTAGAAATTAGGGTTACATGTGTAGAGATGCCTTCTAACTTTGGAAAAATCATAAAATATCTCCACTATCATGAGGAAAAAACCCTAAAGTATTAAGCCATGATGATTATTATATACTCTATTAAAATTAAATCATTACAAAGAGTATTTAATTAATTAAAAATCAAAGACTCATTAAATAATTTTTATTTTTATTCCACATATTCTCCTCTATTCACAGATCAACCGGGTATTTTTATTTTATTTTTATAATTTTTCACACTAAGTTATGGATTTTCTAAGTTCTGGAATTAAATAAATCAAAATTCCTAAATTTTCTATTTATCACAGTCAGCTGCCATGTTATACTACGGCGCTCTGAACTTTCCACGCATCACTTTCCAATTCGGCACTGCCATCCACATAGCTGCCTCATCAGGTCGTGGTTCCTACTCCATCTTCTCAACTGGCGTGATCCCATCCGTCCAACCGATACATATGAAAATGGACGACATTCGTTCATCATCCCCGATTACCTTAACCCTAGAGTTGTTCGACTTCAAACCCTAAGATCTCGCTCAACACTCAACCAAATCACTTTGGGTTTGTTCATGCACCTTCATCTACTCAAGAAAAACACATATATATGGATATATTGTTATGAAATCAAACTTTTCTTCACAAAGGCCCAAATTGTGCCAAAAATTAGGTTTAAACTTTATACCTTTGTCTAATAGGGGAGGCCTCAATCAGATGCATGTGGAACCTTTAGTAGGGTCCAACAAACCTCCTCAAAGTATCACCTTGCTCTAGTGTAAGCTCTAAGTATGATCTCGACCGATAGCTTTTGCGACCTTGGTCAAAAAGTGGGTTAGAGGGCTCAATGTTATGGGATTTGAGTGGGAAACTTCTTCTAAATCTATGGTGGAGCATAAGGGCACTTCAATATGGATTTTGGTGGAGTTTTGTAAAGGGAAAAAAATTTCCCTGGATTTTCAGTGAGAAATTGGGCTTTGACAGTGGAAACAGAGGGCTGATGACTGTGGGATTGAACTTAGGAAAGCTTGAAGAGTCTTTAGAAGGATTTTGGCAGAGTCTCCCCAGTGATTTTTTATCATCTCCACCCTTTGGCATGGGAGGTGAGGTTTAAATAGAAGAGCATAGGGTGGCCATTATGGCTGGATAGTGGGTGCAAAGGCTTGCTAAGGTGGAGGGCTGAGTGGCACCAATGACCAATGAGGATGAGCCAACTCAGTGAGTTCAAATTTAGATTTTAAAGCTTCAGGTGGCTCTTGGTTTTGGTGTTTTCTAGCCACTAGGTCAGCCGGCCAGGCCAGGACTGGTGGTCAAGTGGTCAAGTGAGCCAGTGGGAGTTTTAATGATAATTATCCTTGAAGGTTTAATGCTTGATGACAAAACTATTTGGCTTTAGCCAAATACTGGAAGAGATCCCCTAAAACAAGGGACTTATGGTACATGGATCATATAGGGTGGGCTAGATGGGTCTATCCTAGTCCCTAGGGTCCAAAGGTTTGTTGTGGTAGTCTTGGGTAGGTCAATTTGGCTAAGTTTGGTCACATGCATTGCTGGGGTTCAAAATCATGTCATGAACTTGGATTTGAGTTTGGATTTGGCTAGAATTTGAATTTAGCTAAATTTATTGATCAAATTGGCTTGAATAATTGTCAATAGGAGTTTTGAATACCAATTTGATGGAAATTTTGGGGTTAGGGGGTTCAATTTGGGATATTTAGGCTTTTTGTCAAAATTGGGGGCTTTGGATTGGGCTTGCATTTGGGCTTGAAATTGAGTTTAATTGAGCTTGGAATTGGTTTTAATTAGGATTTGAGATGATTAATTTGAGTTTGTAATTGAAATTATGGGAGATTGCAATCAATTTGGTGGAAATTGGGTGTGAATTGAGAAATTTAGGCATTTAGGGGCAATTTGGGGATGTAAGTTAAAATGGGTCAATTTGGTCAAATTGGGCTCAATGGATGGTCAATAAAGGTTTTGGGAGATATTTGGAGTGATTTTGGAGATTTTGGAAATTTTTGGAATTTTTGAATTTTTGAATTTTTGGGGCATGAAGGACATTTTGGTAATTTTGGAGATTTTGAGGGTATTTTTAGAATTTTGGAAAATTTTAGGTATTTTAGTCAATTTGAGTGATTTGGAATGGTTTGAAATGATTTTTTAAGATATTTTGAGAATTTTGGTAATTTTGGGAATCTTTTCGAAATTTAGGGTTTTGAGGCAATTTAGTAATTTTGTGAAGTTAGGGGGCCCAGCAAGGTCAAGATTTGGAATTTGTAAAAATTAGGATTTATTGAGGATGTTAATCATGAGGTCACCCTATTGAGACATGAGACCAAGGGAACTCCCATTATGGATGCTCCATGTGCTGGTCTTAGTCAAACCCTAGCTCAAGGCTAACTGTTTAGAGGACCATCCACATGAGTTTCCAATAAAGTAGGGGATCAAGCTAGGTATGTTCGGCTGGGGATGTGAGTAAAAGTGCAAGTTTGTGTACAGGACTGGCCAAGGACACACCACCCAGGGCTAACTCTAAGGCCAAACAGTCTTATGGGAATCCTCTTGAGCTTTTTCATGTTGGCTCCACTTACTAAGTGTTAGAGGTTAGAACCAATATGTGGAGCTTAAATATGAGCGAAGAAGAGTTTATAATTTCTATTTGTGAGGGTATCATCACTAGTCCTCTAAGAATAGTCAACATGAAAGTCCTATAGTTAGATCCTAGGATTATAAGGAAGAAAGACTAGACCTCAATCAAAAGTGAGGTCAACATATGGTTGTTGTCGCTCAACAAGCATCACTTAACAAATATGATCATCTCTATGCTAATTCTTACTTTATTATAATTATTAGTGACAAATGTTTAACACTTTAACAAAAAATTCTTCTCCCATTAACAAGAATATAAAATTATATAATATTATTTTTATAATGGATCATTTTCTTTGAGCTAGATCTAATGATTTATTTCATTCATATTTTTTTCACATAAAATTCTAAAGTTTAGTATGTTCTTCTTTTTCATCTATGTGTGTACTAGATATTTATGGAAATCCTTATGAATATATAAAATTAAATATATATAATATTAAAGTTTCTAAACTTGAATGGAAAAAAATAATTATAATATAGCTATATTTTAAATAATATTATTAAAAAAATTAATCATATTTAACTTCTTATTCGCATTCTTCAAAGCTGAAAGCCATGCTAAAGCCATTCTTTAAATACATCTGCATTTGGGTCTAATGTGAGCGTAGGCAAATGTGAAAGTGAAATATACCTTTTGAGTGATAGACAACTCTCAGTGGCAAGGAAAATTTAATTCTTAGTTCAATAAACTATCTAACACACACATAGATACTAATAAAAAGACCACATAATTCTTATAAGGAAAATCCAGTAAGGGAAAAAAATTATAGGGTCTAGCATAGTCAAAGTAATCAACTACTCCTTAATTTAAAGTACATAGACCAAATATTCTCTTTTATAAGAGAAGTTAAAATTTTAGAAATATTTTGAGGCAACAACTTCCTTAAGATAATAAACATACCAACACAGTGACATGGTGTCGGCACTTAAAAAAAAATTTGGGAGGAAGTTTGAAGTTTCGGCTGCCGAAATGGGAATCCCGACACCCATTTTAATTTAATTTATTTATATAATTTGGAAACGAGTAGTATTTTAAATTTTTAAAATGAAATACCAAAACGATCTCATATCCCCAGTAATTTAAATAAACAAGCCTATCACTGCAAGCAATGCATATATTCTGAAGGGTAGACACACTACTTACTGGTAAGGCTCGATTAAATAAACTAAAGAAATTATGACATCAGTTTGGCTTGTGAAACCTTTTATGTTTGCTGAAAAGTTCCCCTATTTAATAGAAATTAAATAGGATTTATATTAAGCTGGGCTCTTGAAAGTTTCATATGAAAGCAAGCTCTTATAATTAATTACATCTTAGATAACCAGAGTCACCTAAGAAGACTCTCGATAAAAATTAGAGGATATTGTCTTCAATAAATTTAAAGAATAGGAATTTTCAAAAATATCGGACAGAGGTGTGAAAAGGCAATGACTCAAATTTTGAACATTTTATTTTTGGAATCCAAAGAAAAAAGAACTATGGGATGTCATGGATCCTGAGAAGAACTTTGGTGACTCCCAAGCTATCCTATAGTTTAGCCTAAATTAGAATAAATTATGTGCTTCATCTAGCCAATTTTATTGATTAGAGTTTACATTCATGTGAGACGATCACACAAATAGTCTGAAAGATGTGAGGATTTAGGTAGTGAAGAATGACAACCTCGGAATCCTAAAGCGTGTTAGGGCTTATATTGTATATCAGAGCCATACAAAGGCCTAAAGAAAATTTGATGCCTTATGTCGCACTAGGTGGACAACCTCGAAATCCTTTGGCATGTTATTTAATTCTATGGATTGGTTTAGCTTGTGTAGACATGTTTTGTTGTTTAAGATGGTTGTGCTGCCCATAATACTAGCTCCAAGCTCCTCATCGTTGCGAGTTTAAGTTTTCTAATGTGTCAAGTCCTGATCTCAAATCAAATGTTTCCTAAGTTTATGATTATTTAAATATTATGAGGGATGTTAAAGTTGATTAGAGGGACACCGATTAAGATCTCACGGTTCGCTCATTTCGGCACCACTATTTTCTTCGGATTCACTAAGTCTAAATGAATTTACTAAACTCAATTTAATGAGTTCCATACTCTCATTTAGATCATGAGAATTATCGTTAACAACTGTAAGTTACCTCCTCCGAGGGATTTCCGATCATCCGATATAGATGTTTTAATTTGGTTGCAATTTTTTTTTGTGTTTGTGATTAAATTTTGAGTTGTCTTATATTTTGACTGTTGCAGAGGTGGATTTTATCTTGTTTCGATTTCTTATATTTGGTTTTGGATTCAGTTTTGTGGTTATCCTAAAATTTTTAGTTTTCAAATGCAGGGTGAGTTTTATTGTTTAACATTCAAGTTTATATGACGAAACAAGAGATGCAAAATAAAAAATAAATTATAATGCAATAACTTAAAAGCATACATGTCGATTCTTCCTATTCCTCCACCTGAAAGGTTAATATTTTCAAAGCATTTATATAATTTTGCAGGAATTAAAATGTGCTTGTAGGAAAAGCAGAGAACACGGGTTTGAGGCATGTCTACCAGATCCAATGTCATACCCTAGTGAGTCTAATTTATTCATCTGTGGGGATAATCACATCAATCAAATCATATTATGTCCAAGTGTCCTCTGAGATTCCCAAAGGATTATGAAAAGGTCTTGAGTAATACTCTAGACATTTTAAGTCCCTCGATTCATCTCGAGTTCATTTTGGTACTATTATGTTTGCTATGTTGTTCACCCAATTCATACTCTTATGCTCAATGAGCCTTGATGTTTTGGTTATCCTTTAAGAGGGAGGAATTATCACTTGATGTTTCACTTACGAATTATACGGGTAAAGGCCCTTAGGGGCAATTTGGCTTAATTAAGAGACTTAGCCGGTTTGATTTTCAAAGTGTCGGCACAATTTTAAGGGGGTCCTGTGGAAGCTATTGATTTCAAATTTTTCTAATAATATATATATATATATATATATATATATATATATATATATATACACGAANTTTAGATGAAACAACACTACACCTCAAACTATGTATCCACCTCGAAAGATATACACATAACTTGATAGTGAGGCTCAATCAAATAAACTAAGAAATGTATGACATCTGTTTAGTCTGCGAAACCATTTTGTTTGACCGACAAGTTCTTTTATTTAATATAAAAAATTAAATAGGGTTTATATTAAGTTGGGTTCTTGAAAGTTTCCTATAAATGCAAGCCCTTATATTTATTTAAATCTTAGATAACTGAAGTTACTTAAGAAAACTTTCGATAAAAATCAAGGGATATCGTCTTCAAGAATTTCAAAAGATATGACTTTTCAAAGAGATTAGACAAAGTGGTGTCAAAAGGGAATGACTCAAATTTGGAACAATTTATTTTTGGAATCCAAAGAAGAACTATGGGATGTCATGGATCTCAAGGAGAACCTCGGTGACTTCCTAAGCTATCCTATTATTTGCCTTTAATTTAGAGGAAAAAAATTTTAATGTTTTATGTTGCCAATTTTATTAGTTATGGCTTACCCTTGTGTGAAATGATTACAAAAATAGTCTGGAAGATGTGAGGATTTAGGTTGTGATGAATGATAACATCAGAATCCTAAAATGAGTTAGGCTTATATTGTATAGCAGGGCTATACAAAGGCCTAAAGAAAAGTTAAGGATTTATGTTGCACTAGGTGGACAACCTCAAATTCCTATGGCTTGTTGTTTAATTTCTAAAGGGAGATATGTTGTTGTAGATCTTCTTGCTATTGAAGATGGTCGTGCTGCCCACAATACTAGCTCCAAGCTCCTCGTTATAGCAAGTTTAAGTTTTCTAATGTATCAAGTCTTGATTTTAAATATCAAGTGTTTCCTAAGGTCATGGTTATTTAAGTATTATGGGGAATATTAAAGTTGATTAGAACGACACCGGTTAGGATCGTATGGTTCCCTTGTTCTGACACCACTATTTTCTTCCGTTTCACTTGGTCCAGATGAATTTATTAAACTCAACTTAATGAGTTTCATACTTTCATTTAGACCGTAGGAAATCTCGTTAGCAATCATAAATTACCTCCTCCGAGGAATTCTCGATCATCCGATAGAGAGGTTTTAATTTAGTAGAAATTTTTGTTTTGTTTTGTTTGTGATTAAAGTTTGAGTAATTTTATATTTTGATAGTTTTTGGTGATAAATTTTATCTTATTTTGATTTCTTAATTTTGTTTTGGTCTCAATTTTGTGGCTATGCTAAAAATTTCAGTTTTGACATGCAGAGTGACTTTGTTGTTTAGCATGCAAGTTTATAAGCAGGGGACAAGGGGTGCACATAAATAAAAAAAGTAAATTGTGATGCAATAACTTAAAAACATACTTGTTAATTCTTCCCGTTCCTCGACCTGAAAGGTCAATACTTGCAAGGCATATATATATATATATACTCTTAAAAAAACTTGGAAGTACAAGTTTAAGGAATGTCTACCAGATCCTATGTCATATCTTAATGGGTCCTATTTATTTAAGTGTATNTAAAACATGCTTGTAAGGAAAAGCAGAGAGTACATATTTGAGGCATCTCTACAAGATCGATGTTGTATCTTGGTGGGTTCAATTTATTCATTTTTAAAGATGATTCCATTAAGCAAATCATAATAAGTCCAAGTGTCCTCCAAGATACCAAAAGGATCATGAAGAGTCCTGGGTAATGCCCTAGACATTTCACAGTCCCTCGAATCGTCTCAAGTTCATTTTGGTCTTATTATGTTTTCTATATAGTTCATCCAGTTCATACCTTCATGCTCAGTAAACTTTGATGTTTTGATTATCCCTTTAAGTGGGGGTAATTATCACTTGATATTTCATCTACGAATTATATGCGTAATGGCCCTTAGGGGCAATTTGGCTTAATTAAGAAACTTTATCGGTTTGATCTTTTAAAGATGGACTTGTAGTGTTTTTCAAATTTATCATAGGTTATTTTCTAAACCTCGTTAGATAAAATTTTGATTAAGCTTAGTTCAGTACCAAGTCCCTTAAAACTTAATGGGTAGATTTGTGACCAAAGGAAAATATGTTGAGATTTTCATATCTATTTTACATTGTTTTTTATGATATTGTACTTTAAAGAAAAGTATTTTTGATGTTTTGTTGCAGGAATGATGAATTAGGGCCATCGGAGCAAAAAGATGCAAAAAGGAGTGAATTTGGAGCGAAAATGACCAAAATGTGAAAATTTGAACTAGGGTGCTGACGGTGAGCCCAATGACGGCAAAGACGGACTATTCCCGAACTCCAGAATTAATTCACTTAGAAGGCCTGCCGACGGCGAGCTTGGTGGTTATGTCCAACAAATCATTGAGTGAGGACAAACTTTGGAGGGGTGCTTAGGCAACTCTTGGAAAAGCTCAAGCACAACTTTAAAAGAAGATTTTGGCCAAAAATTGGAGGGAGCCAAGGAGAGCCAAAAGTTCGAGGAGTTTTCATGGGGAGAAATTAGAGATAAGTTTATTTATTATTGTAGTTTGTATGACTTTGATTTTNGGGAATGATGAATTAGGTTCATTGGAGAAAAAAGTTGAAAAAAGGAGCGAATTTGGAACGCAAAGGACCAAAATGTGGAAATTTGAACTAGGTCACCGACGACGAGTTTTTCCCGAGGCTACAAGACAAAATTCTTCAAAAGTTCGCCGACGGCTCCCTTGAGACTATCGACGACGAGCTCGGGGGTTATGCCTACTCAAGCTTTGGATAAGGTCAAATTTTGAAGGGGTGCTTAGGCAACTCTTATGAAAGCTCATCCACAACTTTAAAAGACTATTTTGGCCAAAAATTGGAGAGCCTGGAGAAGAGGGAAAAAATCTGAGTAAAGGAAGTGCTAGAGAAAGTTCCTAGAGATTAGAAAGGTTCCAATTTTGTGAGAAATTCTTCGATAGATTGTAAGAGTGGAGGGAAAGTGAGAGATTTATTTCTCCTTGCTGCTTCAAAGAAGAATTATGTGTGATGTAAAAAAAGTAAGAGATTCAGAGAACTTCGAGGAGTGTTCTTGGGGAGAATTTAGAGATAAGTTATTTACTTGTTGTAGTTTGTATGACTTTAATTTTATATATGAATTTCGAGTTTTGTTGTATTTTCCCAATGAGATCTGAGTAGTTTTCTCTGTCTTTCTC
>JXCR01145580.1:290882-317548 GCA_002079205.1 Phalaenopsis hybrid cultivar
AACTGATTCACTTTATCAAATCACTATAATTTCTTGACAAGGAGAAGGATGCTTTCTTATATATTGAATATCACATTAAAAACCTCAGTATTATAATTAGTTATTTAGGAGTTATTAAAATTACATATTTATTTCAATTGCCTATTAGTGACAGATAAGCAAATTGAATTCCATTGTTGCGATTGAGCATTGCTTTTCTAAAATCTTAGTATTGCGATTGTAGTTTGTATGACTTTGATTTTACATATGAATTCCGAGTTTTGTTGTGTTTTCCCCATGAGATATGAGTAGTTTTTTCTATCTTTCTCCTTGTCTTGAGATTTGTGAAATGGTAATTTAAATTGGTGAATCCATGAAAATGTTAAAGAAATTGTGATGATCTTTTCACTCCGATCTTAATTTACTTTCAATCTGGCTATTTGATTTGTTAAAATATGTTGAGTTTTACAACTAAAGTGAAGATTATATCCAAGATTCAGGGAGGACAAAGCCCTTAGAAGTTGGGTGCAAATAAATAGGGAAATAAAATTATCGGGCGTAGAATTGGAGATTGTAGAGTGATAGACTAAAATCCCCAATTCGGTCCTATCGTTTGGGTGTTGAAGTGTAGATGTTAGCCCTCAGATGAGGGGAACATGGGAGCTCTAAAGTGAGAGCTGGTATCCTCCCAGCCTAGCCGCAGATTCAGTAAATAAGTGTAGGATTAGTCAATTTTCTTTATGTTTGGACCAATGGGTAAAGAATAGGTATGCTCCTATTTGACACAATATAAATTGAACTGATTCACTTTATCAAATCACTATAATTTCTTGACAAGGAGAAGGATGCTTTCTTATATATTGAATATCACATTAAAAACCTCAGTATTATAATTAGTTATTTAGGAGTTATTAAAATTACATATTTATTTCAATTGCCTATTAATGACAGATAAGCAAATTGAATTCCATTGTTGCGATTGAGTATTGCTTTTCTAAAATCTTAGTTCGTAGTTCTAATATTAGCCCCTGTGGGATCGATATCTAGGACTCCATTAGAGCCTTATATTACTTGAGTGATACGTATACTTGAGTTGATAAGTGTGACTTTACAATTATTGAATATTTTATACATCCATCTTTATCGAATCTATACGTATACTTGCATTGATAAGTGTGACTTTACCATTATTGAATATTTTATATATACATCTTTATCGAATCTATAACCATTATTAAGTTTTGGTGTCGTTGCTGAGGAATTAAATCTTTTAGCAGCAGTATTAAATAGTTATATTTTTACGATACGTATACTTGCGTTGATAAGTGTGATTTTACAATTATTGAATATTTTATACATCCATCTTTATCGAATCTATAACTGTTATTAAGTTTGTTGATAAGTGTGACTTCACAATTATTGAATATTTTATACATACATCTTTATCGAATCTATAACTGTTATTAAGTTTTTGATATTAAATACTTGTATTTTTAAGCATATATAGGTTGCTAAGGAATTAAATCTTTTAGCAGGATTATTAAATACTTATATTTTTAGGCATATATAAAGTCACTGTCAAGATTTTGGCGCAGTTGCCAGGGAGTAAACAAGAATCATAATTAGAGTAACGGATAAATTAGGATTATTAGAAAATTTTTACTTGAATTGCAACTTATTTTCATATTTAGTTGATTGTTTTAATGTGTACTGATTTCAAATTGTATACGTAAATTTGGACTTGAAAATCTTATACCCTACGATTCAAAATTAGAACGCACTATTAGAAAAATTAGAAGATTGAGAAGAGAACCTAGAAATTCTTATATAATGGAAAACAACATGAACAATCAAGGAATAGAGAATGAACACCAACCTAGACCCCTAAGAGATTATGCAAATCCTACAACAGATGAAATTCACTTATCTATCTAAAATCCTGATGTAGCTGCTAATTCATTTGAGCTTACGCAAATCCTACAGCAGATGGAATTCACTTATCTATCCAAAATCCTGATGTAGCTGCTAATTCGATTCCTACAGCAGATGAAATTCACTTATCTATCCAAAATCCTGATGTAGCTACTAATTCATCTGTAATAGATGAAATTCACTCATCTATCCAAAATCCTGATGTAGTTGCTAATTCATTTGAGCTTAAACTTGCTATTATCTAAATGGTACAAAATAATCAATTCGGAGGTACACCAAATGAAGATCCTAATTTACACATCGCTTATCATGAACACCAACCTAGACCCCTACGAGATTATGCAAATCCTACAACAGATGAAATTCACTTATAATATTCTGATGTAGCTCCTAATTCTTTTGAGCTTAAACCTGCTATTATTCAAATGGTACAAAATAATAAATTCAGAGGTGCACCAAATGAAGACCCTAATTTACACCTCGCTATTTTTTTAGAACTGTGTGCTACTTTTAAATATGACAGAGTTTCAAACGATACTCTTAGACTTAGACTTTTTCCTTTTTCATTGAGGGATAAGGCTCAGATGTAGTTAAATTTGTTAGCACCAGAATCTATTAGAACTTGGGGAGAACTTTCATAGAAATTTCTATCCAAATATTTCCCCCCATCCAAAACTGATAAACTTAGAAATGACATAACATCTTTCTGTCAAATTGATGGAGAGTTAATATACGAAGCTTGGGATAGATTTAAAGATCTTCTTAAAAAATGCCCTCATCATTTGTTACCAGATTGGTTGATAATTCAAATTTTTTATAATATACTAGTGGGATCACTTAGATCGATTATAGATGCTACGACTGGTGGTTCTTTAATGTCAAAACCTTTTGATGAGGCTTATTCATTAATAGAAGAGATGGCTACTAACAATTTTCAATGGTCCTCTGAAAGGGTAAATCCTAAAAGAGTAGCTATTATCTATTATTCTGATGCAATATCTATGTTAGCTTCGCAGATTGCTGCAATATCAAAGAAATTAGATCATTATGGGATGAATTATTCTCCAACACCTCCTATGATGGAAGAGAATTCATCTGGGCAATTTGTGGATGTTCAACCTTCATATGAGACTTTAAATGTTATTAATAGACCCAACAACCCTTATTCGAACTATTATAACTCAGGTTGGAAGAATCATCCAAATTTTAATTGGATAACAATCTTCTACGATCAACAATGTGCAAACAACCCAATGAACCCATTAGAAAATTCATCCAACCAAGGAAATGTTAACTATAGACCCCAACAATGGGCAAACAACTCAGTGAACCCATTAGGAAATTCATCCAACCAGGGAAATGTTAATAAACAATGGGCAAACAACCCAGTGAACCCATTAGGAAATTCATCCAACCAAGAAAATGTTAACTATGGCGAACAACCCAGTGAACCCATTAGGAAATTCATCCAACTAAGGAAATGTTAACTATAGACCTTAAGTTGGAAGATCATCCAAATTTTAATTGGAATAACAATTCTTCTACAAATCAACAATGGGGAACTATTGTAACCCAGTTTGGAAGAATCATCCAAATTTTAATTGGAATAACAATTCTTCTACAAATCAACAATGGGCAATGAAGAATCATCCAAATTTTAATTGGAATAACAATTCTTCTACAAATCAACAATGGGCAAACACAAAATTCATCCAACCAAGGAAATGTCAACTATAGACCTTCGTATCCTCCAAGATTTAACAGTAACACTCAATCTAAGAAAAGAAGTTATCTATGGAAGAGCTGATATTAAACATGGGTCAACAATTGCAGAATCAAGGAATCAATTGCAAAATCAAGGAACTGCTATTGATAATATTGAAAATCAATTAGGGCATATCGCTACTGCGCTTACTAACCGAACATTGGGAACTTTTCTTAGTGTTGTGGAACTAAATTCTAAAAATTAAAGAAAAGAACAGATAAAAGCGATACAATTATGAATTGGAAAAGAATTGGAAACAAGAGTGTAAAAAGAAATGGTAACTGAAAAAGAGAAAGCGGATACCAAAAAAGAAAATGATCATGAATACCCAGAATTAGAATATCCACTTACACTAATGAAAATTACTGTGGAGAAACCTCCACCACCATTTCCTCAAAGATTGAAGTAACACCAACAGAATAAAAAATTTTCCAAATTTTTAGAAATTCTTAAGAAATTAACGATAAATATTCCCTTCGTAGAAGCTTTATAGCAAATGACCAATTATGTGAATTTTATGAAAGTAATTCTGAACAAGAAAAGGAAGTTCACGGATAACGAAACTATTGCACTTAGCGAAGAGTGTAGTGTGATTATTAAAAAAAAGCTTTCAAAAAAATTAAAAGATCCTCGCTGTTTCACTATACCGTGTGCTATCGGTGAAAAATTTTATGGAAGAGCTTTATGTGATCTGGGAGCCAGCATTAATCTTATGCCTCTATCAATTTTCAAAAGATTAGGATTAGGAAAAGTCTCTCATACTTCTGTAACTTTTCAGTTAGCAGATAGTTCAGGTACATATCCTAAGGGAGTTATAGAAGATGTGTTAGTAAAAGTTGATAAATTTATCTTTCCTGAATTTCATTATTTTAGATGTGGAGGAAGATAAAGAAATACATATCATTTTAGGGAGACCATTTTCAGCTACTGGAAAAGCTATGATAGATGTTCAAAAGGAGAATTAACTATGAGAGTTAACGATCAAGAAGTGACTTTTAACATTGCAAAATCTACGAAATATAATTAACTATGAGAGTTAATGATCAAGAAGTGACTTTTAACATTGCGAAATCTATGAAATACATACTGTTGAAAGAGATAATGAATGTTTTTGCATGGAAATTAGTGAACATCTATTGAAAGAACATTTTAAAGAACATTTTGAAGAGAAAGATAATTTGAAGATAGTGATAAAGTTATTCTGGATGAATTAGAAAATGAAGAATTAGATTATGTTCAGGAAATATTAGATGATGAAGTTATTTTGGATGAATTGGAAAATGAAGAATTAGATTATGTTCAGGAAAGATTTGAGATGCTGGATATTATAGAAAATGCAATATATTTCCGTCAATTATAAAACCACCTGAACTTAAGTTGAAAATATTGCCTAGCCATTTGAAGTATGTGTTTATGGGAGACTCATCTACATTACATGTTATTTTATCTTCAAAATTAAATGATTGGCAAGAGCAAAGACTGTTAGATACATTGAAAAAATATAAGAAAGCTTTTGGTTGGACCTTAGCTGATATTAAGGGAATCAGTCCTTCAATATGTTTGCACAGAATTATATTCGATTAACAATATAAACTGAGAGTTGATCCAAAAAGGAGATTAAATCCAATGATGAAAGAAGTAGTTAAGAAGGAAATTTTGAAATGGTTAGACACTGGAATTATATATCCTATTTCAGATAGTGCGTAGGTAAGTCCAATTCATTGTGTTCCTAATAAAGGAGGAGTGACCGTTGAATCAAAAAAATAATGAATTAATATCTATCAGACAAGTTACCGGGTGGCGTATTTGCATTGATTATAGAAAATTAAACACTNTAGACTAAAATCCCCAATTCGGTCCTATCGTTTGGGTGTTGAAGTGTAGATGTTAGCCCTCAGATAAGGGGAACATGGGAGCTCCAAAGTGAGAGCCGGTATCCTCCCAGCCTAGCCACAAATTCAGTGAGGGGAACATGGGAGCTCTAAAGTGAGAGCTGGTATCCTCCCAGCCTAGCCGCAGATTCAGTAAATAAGTGTAGGATTAGTCAATTTTCTTTATGTTTGGACCAATGGGTAAAGAATAGGTATGCTCCTATTTGACACAATATAAATTGAACTGATTCACTTTATCAAATCACTATAATTTCTTGACAAGGAGAAGGATGCTTTCTTATATATTGNAATTTACTGGTCCTTTTGGAACTTTTGCTTTTCAAAGAATGTCTTTCGGATCATGTAATGCACATGCAACATTCCAGAGATGTATGATGTCCATATTTATTAAGTTAATTGATGATGGATTGGAAGTCTTTATGGATGATTTCTCTGTATTTGGAACATCATGACGCATGCTTAAATTACATTGAAAAATTTTTGGAGTTATGCGAAAGAACTAATTTGGTTCCGAATTGGGAGAAATGTAAATTTATGGTTGCAGGTGGAATTGTGTTAGGGCATAAAATTTTGGAAGATGGTATGGAAGCAGACCCTGCAAAAATTCAAGTTATATCTAAACTAACACCTCCTACTAATGTAAGAGAGGTTAGGAGTTTTCTTGGACATGTTGGTTTTTACAGGCGTTTTATTAAAGATTTTTCAAAAATTACTAAACCTCTATGCCAACTTTTAGAAAAGGACAAGAAATTTGAATTTACTGAAAGCTGTTTAAATGTCTCTGAGTTATTAAAGGAAAAATTAATCACAGCCCCTATTATAGTTTTACCTAACTGGGAGAAACCATTTGAACTGATGTCTGATGCTAGTGATTATGCTATTGGAGCTGTCCTTGGACAAATGTATGAAAAGATTTTTAAAGTTATATACTAAGCTAGTAAAACTCTTAATGATGCACAAATTAAGTATACTGGTGCAGTTGTTGAGGAATTAAATCTTTTAGTAGCATTATTAAATACTTATATTTTTAAGCATATATAAAGTCGATGTCAATTTGTCATTTTTAGAAAAAGTTCTAAATGTTTATATTCTTAATCCTTATCATGATTCATAAATCATTTTAAAATCATTGATTGTGGTTTTGAATTAGTAGGTTATGATCTTCCAAAGCCAAACCCTCACCTTAATATCTCTTGACTTAGTCATTCTTCCAAATTACAATTTATCTTTAATGAAACCCAAGTTCAGTCATTAAGTCGTGTCAATTAAGATCATTTATTACTCATTTAGCCCTTTGGTTAAGCCTAAATATTAATTAAGGCTCAAATTCCAAAATTACCATTTTGTCCTTTAGGGCCTTAACACCTCATAATCCATTAAATCAAACTCAAATGACTTGAAAATTTTATGTTACCCCACTAATATGTTAATTAAAACATCAAAGGAGAAAATGTGTATTTTTTCTGAATTTATTTAATTTTATAATTATTTTAATGCAAAAATAGGGATTTTCAATGAAAATTTAATGACTCAACCAAAACAAAACTTGTATCCTTAAAAAATTTATTAAAGGTTTACCTATGTTAGTGGGCCACTTGGACTAATTTTCATGATTTTTAGACGTTTAGTTTAATTATTAGAATTATTTGTTTGTTTTGAGTATTAGTTAAATATAAAACATTATTTAAGTGGAAAATTAATTATCATATTTCTCTTAAATCTCTCTAAGTTTAGGGAACCTAAGGAAAAATTTACATGTTATCATGGTTTACATTTTAATTATTAGAATTATTTTAGTAGAAAATTAAAGAAAATTCATTTTAAGCCTTAAAAAATTAATATCTTGGCTTAGAAAATTAGGAACATTAGTTTTATTGGTCCCAAGTGATTAAAAATCCAAATGTGATATTTAGTGTGTTTTTACAATTTTTCAATTTTTATGGTTTTTTAATTAATTTTTAATTATTTAAGTTCTTAAAAATAAAGTATTTATTTTAACTACCCTTTCTTTCTTAGATTCCTATGATCGTAAGGAGCTCCCAAAATCAATTTGGTGATTTTTTTAGTTGTATTTTAATTATTATAATTATTTTCATGTCAAAAATGTCATTTCACATAATTAATCCATTTTAATGTTCAAATTAATTCCAATTGACTTGAAAATTTTATGGGGAGCTACTATGTCATTAAATTATTGTAGAGAATGATTTTTATGTCATTTACATTTATATTTACTCAAATTTACTTTTATTTCATTTTTAGGGGTTGGTGACGATTAGGATTATTTTTAATGGGTTAAACTAAGTTTATATTTTTCCTAGGGTCCTCTGACCACAGTGAACCTACCAAAATAAATCTTGTATCTTTCTTATGAATATTTTAATTATTATAATTTTTATACCAAAACAGGGGCCATTAACTTGAAAATTAGAGATCTCTAGTTAAAGATATCCCTTGATCTTGGAAAAATCAGGGGAGATTCCCAACAATAGAGACATAAAAAGCCCCATGGTCCCATGTCATGGTGAAATGTCTATGCAAATGGAGAATCCAAATAAGAAAAACACTTTTTTAATTAATTAAAAATCATACACATTGTTCTCCTCTGTTCACTGAGCAAGAGTGTATTTTTATTTAATTTTTGTGATTTTTTTACACCAAGATATGAATTTTTAAAGTTCTAATAATTAAATAAATAAAGAAAATCTCTATTTTTCTATTTAAACCACAAGGCGCCACGCAATCATCGACGTCTCTGAAACCTCCACACGATGTCTCCTGGTTCGACGTTGTCATCCGAGTCAGTGCTATCTTGGCCCGTTGTTTATGTATCCAGACTTCGTCTGGCTCGATCTCATTCTTCCATCCAATACATTCAAAAACGGATGACTTAGAATTGATCGTCCCCAAATCTCTAGCCCGAGAACCGTCCAACTTCAAACCTTAATATCTCTCTCGATACTCAATCAAATTAAGTAAGGTTTATTCCTAACGACTCGTCTTGACTAGGAGAACATATACATATGGTTAATTAAGCCTTAAATCAAGTCTATAAACATAGAGAATTAAAATAAGCTCAGTTAAATGGGAGAGTTCAATACCTTTGCCCAAGAGGTGTGGCCTCGATTGGGTGCTTCCAAAAGCTTGAGTTTAGTCTATAGAACTCCTAGATGAAGTCTTGGGCAGTGGTGAAATGCCTAGGTATGAAATTGATCAAGGCCAATTTGGGCTGTTGATCAAAGTCTACCTTAGGGTGGTCTGGTGATGGGGCTTTTATGGAGGACCTTCTTCCCTGAGTGGATCTTCTTCTCTCACTCAAGGGATGGTGTGGGTGCAATTAATTTGACATTGATGGAGTCCAGAGGGTTGTCTTATTTCGGGTTTGATTTTGAGCTCCAAAATTGAGCTCAAGCAGTGAGTTTGATGGCTTAAGGATGGTTGGATTGAACTTAATGGGTCTTGAAGAAGCTCTGGGAACAATTTGGCCTAGTCTCTTTAAGGAATTTCAAGCTCTCCCCCTTGGCCATGGAGGGTGATATTAAATAGAGGGGGAAGGAGTTGCCACCATTGTTGGCCAGTAGGTGCCATGAGTTGCTTACGAGGAGGGAAGAAAATAGCAACAGTCCAATTGGAATTAGCCAGCTTGGTTGGTTTTAATTTTGGGTTTTTTGCTTAGTTGGGTTCTTTGATTTGAATTTTCTGGCAGCCAAGGTGACCAGCCGGCCAGGGAGGGGTCGCTATCAGGCTCAAGGAGGTTAGATTTAGGCCATGGTGCAGTCAAATTGAAGTTGACATGTGTAAAGGTTATTAATTGAAATGGAAGGTGCTTTGGGATAGGTTGGGTTAAGCTTGGGTTTAGCCTTATGGAAATAGCTTGGGTGACCGATACACTAAAAATACATGCATATTTAGACTTATATTTTATACTCATTTTTGGTAATATTGCACTTTAAAGGAAGGTATTTTTCATATTTTTTGCAAGTTGTTGATATTTAGAACTTGAAGCAAAAAGGAAGCAAAAAGGATGAAATTTGGAGTCAAAATGATATTTTTGAAGAAATACTCAGCACCAATGGCGCCAAGATGGACGTCGACGGCACAGACCTACAAAACAGAGGCCTAATTTTCCTCAACATCGACGGTGCCATTTGACAGAGAGCACAAAATTAATTTAAGGACTATTGGCGTCGACGGCGCCAATGTCGGTGCAAGCCTTATTTCTAGAAGATTCAACAAATTTGGACGCTTTTTGAAAATTTTTTGGATGCACCTATTGGAAAACCAACATTAGGCTCTATTTGAGCAAAAATTGATCAAAAAAGACTCTCTTCGCCCCCTTTCGCACCCTTCAACCGCTTTCCACTTTCTTCCACGCTTTTCCACATTCCCTAAAGCCACTTAGAGTCCATTAGTCATTTATTTTCTTTATAGTTTTGAGTTTTTGTGGTGAGTTTAAGTTTGAATTCTTCTCTAAAAGTGTTGGAGAGGGAGAGAAGTGAGAGATTTATTCTTCCTACATTTTTTAGGAGAGACTACAAGGAATTTGCTTTAAGAAAGAGTTTCAGATAAGTGTTGTTTATTTATTATTGTTGTATGAACTCTTTGTTTATATATGAAATTTATGTTTTGTTGTACCTTTCTCATGAAGTATGAGTAGTTTCATTTATCTTTCTCCATACTCTGAGATATGGTGAAATGAAGAGATAATTTGAATGTGCCAATGTTAAAATATAAAATAAATTAGATGGTTTTTCAAGTCCGTTCTTAATTTACTTTTCAATCTGGCTAATTGAATTATTAAAATATGTTGTGAAACATATGATCCAGGAAATAGAGTATGAGTTCTACAATAGAGTGAAAATCACATTAATTCCATGAAGGAGTATTTCGTTCATGGAATTAAGTGCAAATAAATAGGGAAATATACATTGTTGGGCGTAGAATTGAAGATTTTAGAGTGACAAACTAAAATGTCCAACTCAGTCTTAGTGTTTAAGAACTAAAGCGAGTGTTAGCCTTCTGGGGAAGGGAAGTGGGAGCTCTAAAGTGAGACCCATTATCCTCCTAGCCTAGTCACGGATTTAGGGACTGAACCTAAGATTTTCCAATGATTTTCTATAACACTGAATCAGGGTAGAGAATTAAAATTACTTATATTTGGCACAATACATATTTAAACCCTTTATCTCATCTCATTTTACCAAAAACTCATTATAGTGGGAAATATGCTTTTTCATTTTAGAAATTTCATCACATAAACATAGTTTAGTAGTTACTATTTTAAACTTTGCATTTAAACTTTGCTTTTAAACTTTGCTAGTAGTTAATAATTTAGTTAGGATAGTATCTCAAATATTCAAAATTAGTGACAGTAATTTCGTTTTATTTCTGTGAATTTCTTAGTTAATTTATCATTTTAAATTTAAACCTTCCTCATGGGATCGATATTTGGGGCTTAAATAGAAAGTTTTATATTGCTTGATAATGATACGTACACTTGCATAGAATCCCAACATTAAGTGATTAACGTTCTTATTTATAAAAAAACACATTAAGGTTTTTGCACCGTTGTAAAGCGGAGTCAACTTTATAAATTTTAAACAACTATATTTTCAGGGATCAAGTTTTTGGCGCCGTTGTCGGGGACGGTAACAGTAAATTAAATAGATTTGGTAAATTAGAAAATTTAGAGATAAAATCAAAAAAAAATTTAATATAAAAAATCTAAAAAATTATATATAACTATATATATTTAAGAGTATTTTTAAGAAATTTTTCTTTGCTTATTATATTTGTTTATGTGAAATATTGGATCTGAAGATTTAGTACCTTATGATTCAGAATTAGAACGTACTATTAGAAAAATTTGAAAATAATAAAAAGCTATTAAAATTTTGAGTGCAATGGCGAATAACATAGATAATCAAATAAATAAAAATCGACAAAGACCTTTAAAAGATTATGTTAATCCTACACTAGATGAATTTCACTTAACTATTCAAAATTTTAATATTGCTACTAATTCATTTGAGCTTAAACCTGTTATTATCCAAATTGTACAAAATAATTAGTTTGGAGGAACACCTATTTAAGATCCTAACTTACATCTTGATAGTTTTCTTGAAATATGTGCTACTTTTAAATATGATGGAGTGTCTAATGATGTTATTAGGCTTAGAATTTTTCCCTTTTCATTAAGGGATAAAGCTAAAGCTTGGTTAAATTCATTAACACCTGGAACTATCAGAACTTGGGGAGAACTATCACAAAATTTTTTGGTTAAATAATTTCCACCATCAAAAACTGCTAATCTAAGAAACGATATTACATTTTTTTGTTAGTTTGAAGGGGAATCGATATATGAAACCTAGGAAACATTTAAGGAACTCCTTAGAAAATATCAACACCATGCTTTAACAGATCTGTTAATAATTCAAACATTTTAAAATGGATTAGTAGGTTCACTTAGATCTATTATAGATGCTGCAAAAAGAGGATCACTAATGTCAAAACCTTTTGATGAAGCATAATCTTTAATAGAAGAAATGGCTACTAATAATTTTCAATGGCCCTCTGAACGGGTAAATCCTAAGAGAGTAGCTAGTATTCATGAATCTGATGCAATGTCTATTTTAGCATCTCAAATTGTTGATATATCAAAAATATTGATCAAATTGGAGCAAATTATTCTCAAATACCACCATTATTAGAGGAAAATTCACTAGGGCAAATAATTGATACTCGATCATCTTATGAAACTTTGAATGTTAGAAATAATTGAAATAACAATCCCTATTCTATTTATTACAATCTTAGATGGAAAAATCGCCCTAATTTTAGTTGGAATATTTATAAAAATTTGGTGAACCCCTCGAGAAATTTAAATAACCAAGGAAATCCTAATCAACGACCTTATTATCCTCCTGGATTTAAATCTAACCCTAACCCACACGTTAAGGAAAGAAGTTGATGATGGAAGAAGTAATGTTGAATAAGGGAAATCAAATACAAAATCAAAGGGCTGGTATTAGAAATATTGAAAATCAACTAGGACATATTGCTACTACACTTTGTAACAGACCTTCAGGAAATCTTCATAGTACTGTGGAAGTTAATCCAAAAGATAAAATAAGGAGCTAATTAAAGCTATTCAATTATGAAATGGAAAAGAAGTTGAAACAAGAATCCAAAGAAAAATTGAAGTTGATGAGGAGAAGGAAGAGATTGAAAGGGACCACAATGAAAATGAACAAATACAAGTTTCTTTAGAAAAACCACTACCTCTGTTTCCTTAATGATTGAAGCAGAAGAATAAAGACAAACAATTTACAAATTTTTTGGAAATCCTTAAAAAGTTAACTATAAACATTCTTTTCATTGAGCCTTTGGAATAAATGCCAAGTTATGTAAAATTTATTAAAGATATACTAAATAAGAAAAGGAAGTTCATAGATCATGAGAGAGTGTAGCGCTATTATTCAGAAAAAGCTTTCTGAAAAGTTAAAAGATCCTGGTAGTTTTAGTATACCTTGTGTAATTGGTGAAAAGTTTTTTAGAAAAGCCTTATGTGATTTAGGAGCGAGTATCAATCTTATGTCTCTATCGATTTTTAAATGTTTAGATTTGGGAGAGATTTTCCCTACTACTATAACTCTTCAGTTAGTTGATCGATCAATAACTTATCTTAAAGGACTTATAGAAGATGTATTAGTAAAAGTGGATAAATTTATTTTTCTGTAGACTTTATAGTATTAGATATGAAGGAAGATAAAGAGATTCCTATTATTTTAGGGAGACCATTTCTTGCAACAGGGAGAGCTATGACAGATGTGCAAAAATATAATTAAAAATCAGAGTTAATGATCAAGAATTAACATTTTATATTGCAAAAGCTATGAAATATCCTGCAATAGAAACATATAATGAATGTTTTAGGTTGGAACTTACTGATTATCTGAGTAATGAGCAATTTAAAGAAGTGTTTGAAGAAAAATTAAGGCAAGAAGAATATTGTGAGAATGAGAATGAAATAAAAGAAGAAGATTTAGATTATATTCAGAAAAATTGTGAAACTTTAGATTTGTTGGAAAATGATAATAAAAATCTTATTCCTTCAAGTATTAAACCATCTGAACTTGAACTGAAAGTATTGCCTCCTCATTTAAAAATGTGTTTTTAGGAGATTCATCTATATTGTCTGTTATTGTATCTTCTGAGTTAACTAAAATACAAGAATAAAAATTAATAGAAATGTTGAAAAGATATAAAAAGGCTTTTGGATGGACTTTAGCAGATATTAAAAGAATTAGTCCTTCAATTTGTATGCACAAAATTTCATTAGATGAACAATACGAACCTAAAGTTGATCCTCATAGGAGATTAAACCCAATAATAAAATAAGTTGGTAAAAAAGAAATCTTAAAATGTTTAGATGTTGGAATTATATATCCTATTTTTGATAGTGCTTGGGTGAGTTCAATTCGCTATCTTTCAAAGAATGGAGGAGTGAACGTTGAAGTAAATGAGAAAAATGAATTAATTTCAATAAGACAAGTTACTGATTGACAAGTTTTTATAAACTATAAAAATTAAACATGGCCACCAGGAAATATCACTTTTCTTTACCCTTTCTAGACCAAATGTTAGATAGATTGGCTGGAAACAAATATTACTACTTTTTAGATTGACATACCAAATATCATCAAATTTAATTTGCTCCTAAGGATCAAGCGAAAATGACATTTACAAGCCCTTTTGAAACATTTGCTTTTTGTAGAATGCATTTTAGACTATGCAATACACCTGCGACATTTCAAAAATGTATGATGTCAATTTTTAGTAATTTGATTGAACATGGAATGGAAGTATTTATGGATGATTTCTCTATATTTGGGACTTAATTTGAATTATGATTAAATAATTTAGAAAAAGTTCTAGAATTATGTGAAAAAATCAACCTAGTACTAAATTGGGAAAAATGTTAATTTATGATGGTTGCAGGAGGAATTGTACTTGGGCATAAAATTTATGAAAATGACATTGAAGTAGATCCTGCAAAAAATCAAGTTATTGAAAAATTACCACCTCCTACTACGGTTAGAGGGGTAAGAATTTTTCTAGGACATGCTGGTTTCTATAGGCGTTACATAAAAAAATTTTCAAAAATAACTAAGCCATTATGCTATCTTTTAGAAAAAGATGCAAATTTTGATTTTAATAAGTAATGCATAAAAGAATTTGATATATTGAAAGAAAAATTAATCACTGCACCTATAATAGTTCCACCTGATTGGGAGAAACCATTTGAAATAATGTGTGATGTTAGTGATTATGCTATTGGAGTTATTTTAGGACAAAGGCACAACAGAAATTTTAAAGTAATATATTATGCTAGTAAAACCCTAAATGATGCTCAAATTAATTACACTACTACTGAAAGAGAGTTATTAGCTATTGTCTATGCCATTGATAAATTTATACCTTACTTGATTGGAACCAAATGTACAGTGCATACAGATCATTCTGCTATGAAATACTTGATGCAAAAGAAGGATCTGAAACCAAGGTTAATTAGATGAATACTTCTATTGCAAGAGTTTGATTTTATTGTAGTTGATAGAAAGGGAAATGATAATTAAATAGCTGATCATTTATCTAGACTAGAAAAGGAAATATTAACTAATTTTGTAAATGAAATTTTAGAAAATTTCCCTGATGAACAATTATATAATATTGATGAAATGAATAGACCGTGGTATGCTGATATAGTAAATTATATTGTAAGTGATATTCTACCACAAGATATTAAGAATCAACAATTAAAGAAATTTATATATGATTCAAAATTCTATTTTTGGGATGACCCATATTTATATAAATAATGTATAAAATTTATATATGATTCAAAATTCTATTTTTGGGATGAACCATATTTATATAAACAATGTAAAAATCATAATTATTAGGAGGTGTGTGCATTATGAAGAAACTCAAAAAATATTTGAAAGATGTCATGATTCTGAATTTGGAGGATATTTTGGAACAAATAGAACTGCATAAAAAATTTTGCAAGCTGGATTTTATTGGCCTACTCTTTTTAGAGATGTTAATGATAATATTAAAGGATGCGAACAATGTTAGCCAGTAGAAAATATTTCTATAGGAAATGAAATACCTCTAAATTACATATTGGAAGTTGTAATTTTTGATGTGTGGGGATTAGATTTTATGGGATCATTTATGCCTTCATTTGTAAATTTATATATATTACTTGTTATTTATTATATGTCCAAATGTATTGAAGCTATTGATGTACCTAAATGTGATCCTAGGAGTGTTTTTAAATTTTTAAATAAAAAAAAAATTTACAAGACATGGAATGCCAAGAGTAATTATTACAGATGGAGGATCCCATTTCATGAATAAGAGAATAGAGAAATTTATTAAAAAAATATGATATTATACATAGATTTTCTACTGCTTATCATCCTCAGACCAGCGACCTAACAAAGATATCAAATCATGAAATAAAACTAATTTTATAAAAAGCTGTAAATCCCTACAATTGAATTGGTTTGTTATATTAGATATTGCGTTATGGGCATACAAAACTGCTTATAAGACTCCAATTAGAATGTCCCTATATAGACTTATTTTTGAAAAAAACATGTCACTTACTCGTAGAATTGGTGCATAAAGCATTTTGGGCTACTAATGAATTTAATTTTAATCTAAAAGATGCTTGTGAAAAAAGATTATTGCAACTCAATGAACTTGAGAAGATTAGAAACGAAGCATATGATAATGTAAACATCAATAAAGAGAAAATGAAAATATGGCATGATCGGAAGATTATTAAAAAGAAGTTTGAACCTGGACAATAAGTTTTATTATATCATATAAGATTGAGATTATTTCCAGGAAAACTGAAATTCAGATGGTTAGGACCATTTAAAGTGATTAAAGTCTATCATTATAAACAGCTGTTATTAAAGAGCATAAAACTAGAAATATATTTAAAGTTAATGTGCATTGATTGAAACATTATTATGAAGGAGACATGCCACAATTTAAAAAAAAAATTATGTTAAGTCAGGCTAATTAAATAATGGTATGTCAGGCTAACAACGTTAAACCAAATATTTTGTGGGAGGCAACCCATATATAAATCTATATATGTATCTATATATGCCTATTTTATTTAATATGTGTTTTATATAATAGTCAATAATAATATTTTTGAATCCTACACAATTTTATATATCATAAATTAAGATAAATATTAGTATTGGAGGAAAAACTTAGAATCAAATTGAATAAAAAATAAGAGACAATTTTGGTCTATAGCGCCGACGGCACCCATCTACACGGGCCATGACGCCGACAGTGTCGAGTACAGTTCATGTGGTTTAGAACGTATTTGGCAGACTTTGGCTGGATTGCACTTCATAATAACCTTCGAGAGGTGATTTTAAATGCCTAAAAACTGCCTTGGATGACCAGAAACTTCCAAATTTAAAAATCCATGCCTTCCAATTCCATAAATACTTCTAGGTATGGAGTTTTCAATAGAAGAAAGTTTATCAGTTTTAACGCACAGAGTTTATACGAAAAAAGTCATTACAAAAAAGAGATTTATCAAGGAGAGAGGCTTTGTCAATCATGGATTGATTAATCCAAGTTCTCATATTGATAAAATCATTGTATAGAGACGTTGAGAAGTTCTATGCTACACTACCGCTGCAGTTGTTGTACCGATAGTAAAGGAATTCTATGCTAATTTACATGAAATTACTGAAGGAGTTGTCTTCATTTGAGGTAAGGCTGTACCATTTACTTCAGCTTGAATTAATGATTTGTATATGATTGAAAAAGCTCTAATATGTCATTATGTGAATTTTATCCCAATGAGAGATATGATGCAAGATGTATATAACTTTCTGACGAATGAAAATGATAATTAAGAAATCAGAGATGAGGGATACGTTAGTTTCTCCGCTTTGCTGCTTAATCCATTATCAAAACAATAAAATTTCTTCATATCTGCGAAATTACTCCCTACCATGAAGATTGGTATAGTTACAAATGAAAATGTCATTTTAAACTATTGCATTCAAATGGAAAAGCCCATTGATGTGGGATTCATTATTTTCAAATCTTTTATTGGTATTATTATGAATGGGCCTATATATGAACTGGGGCATCCTTCTACAATTTTCTTACTTTACAGAAAATCTCAAGTGCCATATGAAAGTTGGGAAAAAATATTATTACCTTGGGAGCCCATGATATTGGGAATGAAAATGAAGCATTAGATGTTATCTTGGATCATACATCACATGCTTCAACACCATTAATGCCACAAACAGTAGGAAGTTCAATAGCTTTGGAGAAGAAAATGAAAAAAATAGAAAGAGAACTTCAGAGTATAATCAATGCAATAGGAAATCTTAACTACCTTTTTGATCACCTAGATTGGAGGATGAAGGAGAACTTTGATCATACTAGAGCAATTGAAGCAGGATCGGTGCAGATGTTCACGAAAAATTGATGGATCGATGAAAATTTGACTGATCAATTCCCATACCAACCCTCTACAATTTGTACGTTCATTACCAGTTTAGGGGAGATTTTAGAGGAGGAGAAAGTACTGAAGATGAAGCAGAATAATTGAAGAAGTTGGACTCTCTTCTATTTTAAAGTAATTATGTTTTTAATGTGATTGTGTGGAATTAATTTACTTTAATTTACTTTAGTTTACTTTTGCTTTAGAACTCTATTAACTTTGATTGTGTGTATAGTTTTGTGGCAACGTTCTAGTGTTGTTGCTTGATTTCAACGCTAAATTATAATTTAGTTTGCTTTATGTATGTGAAAGTGTGATTAGAAAAATATATTTGTAAAAAGTGTATTTTCATATATAAAAGTTAGTTTGGTGTTGTTTGTGAAAATACGTGTTTGTGAATTATTTTAAGATGAAAATTAGTGTTCAAAAATACTAAATAGACTTTCAAGTGATTTGAAAGAAAGTTGAAAATTGCAAAAATTAAAAAAGTGAATTTTCGGCTGCTAGTGCTGATGGCGCCGGCATGGGCACCGTCAGCGCCCTCGACCTGAAAATCCCCAAACCCCTAAAATTCACAATTTGCACAGTAAAAACACCATTTTTACCCTTTTGGTCACCTTCAACCCCCGATTTTTGCACCTAAGGCTTACTAGTGTTTGGATTTGAGGCAATTTTAAGGTAAAAGAAGTTCGGATTTCGTCTTCTCTAGGTAAGAGCTACACTTTGAACTCAATTTTTTTTATTTTCACCAAGGATTTATCTTACATTGCCAAGATCCAAAATTTTGAAATTTTTTTAGAAGATTTTGAGAAAATCCTTTGATGAAGAACTCTTACAAACTTTTAAATGATGAAGAACTCAGATTTTACACATAAAAAGTGCATTTATACCCAACAACAATAATAATAAATGATTAAATTGCTTCATTTAAGTGATATGTCTTTATTTTAAATATTAAAATGTTCCACATTGTGTTTTTCAAAATTTTTGGAAATTTATTTAGATTTTATCAAGTTTTCTTAAATTATCATGGCACTGAGAATGAGCAAGGGAAAGAGAAAGGTGGATTATGATAATCAAAAGTTTGTTAACTACAAGGCTAACATTTGTCTTAATAGTCTACTTGCAACTAAGAAAGTAATTCCTGATCGAGGATTTAAAAATCTGAGTGGAGAAGTCAAAAGATTAATCAATGATTGGCGGTGGAAGAATTTTTGTTACTTTACTGCCGAGGCTATTATTGGTATAGTGACAGAGTTCTATGCCAACTTTAAGGAAACTTCTGAAGACTACTGTTGACCTCACTTTTGGTTGAGGTTTAGTTTTTTCCTCTTTAGTAGCCTAAGGTCTAGCCATTTGTTGACCTCACTTTTGGTTGAGGTTTAGTTTTTCCTCTTTAGTAGCCTAAGGTCTAGCCATAGACTTTCCTGTTGACTATTCCTAGAGGACTAGAAAAGGTACCCTCACTATTATAAACTCTAAACTCCTCTCTGCTCAACTTGAAGTTCCACATATAGGTTATAACCTCTAGCACTTAGTAGGTGGGGTCAGTATGCAGTATCTCAAGGAGAGTGCCCATACTACTACTTGACCTTATGACTGACCCTGGGTGTTGTTCTGGAGCTAGTTCACTCACTTACACTCACTGCCACCTATGTCCACTTGCAACCCTAAACCCAGAATTACTGAATTTGTTCCCTTGATCTTTTGGGAGACTCATGTAGATGGTCCCCTAGACCCACTAGCCCTAGGCTAGGGTTTAGCTAACGCCAGTACATATAGGACCCAAATGGGGATTTCATTGGTCCATAGCTCATCCATGGTGGTTGACACCCCAATTCTACCTAAACATCCAACTTGGCCTTTAGCCCCCAAATTGACCAAAATTATCTAAGTACCCTTGAAACCTTATATTTGAATAAAAACGCCCAAATTCACCCAAAAATGCCCAAATTTGTTCAAAAATCATTTCAAACCATTTGAAAATACCCAAATTTACCAAAATTGCAAAAATACTCCAAAATTTGCCAAAATTACTAAAATACCCTTGGAACTTTCCAAAAACATCCAAAATCACTTCAAATATCTCCAAAACCAATTTGGAGCTTTGAATTGATCCTAATTTGACCAGTTTGACCATGTTGACCAAAACCACCAAATTGCCTTTAAAGGCCCAATTTTCACAAATTCATCTCAAATGTCCTTCAATTTGCCCCCAATTCCCCTCAATTTCAATCTTAAACATAAATTCATCTTTTATTTGAACAATCCAAACCAAATCCAAGCCTAATTGACCCATTCTTTGAGCTCAATTTTGACCCAAATCAAAACCCCCAATTTTAGCCCTATGACCTACTTTCACCTAATTGAACCCCATAGCCTACTCAATTTGCCCCAATTTGGATCTTAAACTCTTAATAACAATTCTACACACCAATTTGAACCTTCAATGTGCCTTGGTGAAGCCTCAATTTCACTCAATTTCAACCCAAGTCCAAAATCCCCAAGTTTGCCCCGATTTGGCTATGTTTCCAAATCCCACCAAATTGAAAGCCTTAACCCCAAAATTTTCACTCCATTCCTTCATGAAAAGTCTTCATAACATCTTTATTGATCATTTGAACCATTCAATTGAACCAAATTCTAAGCCTAGCTCAACCAAAATCCAAGTCTAGTCCAACATGCCCAAATTGACCAAAATCCCAAAATCCTTCAAACTGAGCTTCCAATTGAACTCAAAATTACTTCAATCCTTCACCAAAAACCTTCATGACAATCATCTACACAATTTAATCAATAAATTGAGCTCAATATTAAGGATAGCTTAACCTAAACACAACTTCTATACATTTTGACTCGGATTGAACCCATACACCGAAATTGACTTAGCCATGCTTAAGCCACCAAATTAATGACACCACAACCACCAAGTACACCATATGGACCAAGCTAGACCCACATAAACTAGCTAAGGTGATCTATGGACCAATGGCCCTTTGATTTAAGGGATTTCACCCCATATTTGGCCTAAACTCAAATATCATGGCCATCATCACTTACACTTAAGAGTTAACCATAATTAACCCTCCTCTTGGCTCACCTAACCGCATGGTCACCACCCATACCCTTCCCCCTAATGGCTGGAAAAATGCCAAAACTGAGAGCCACCCCCCCTAAATCAAACCCAATTTCAACCCTAGAGGCGAGCTCATCCCAATGGCTCTCTAGAGCTCTTCAGCCCTCCACATAAGCACCATTTTTTCATCCATTCATTGGCCTTGAGATCCACCTCATGCTCCTCTATTTGATCAGCCCCTCCATGGACAAATAAGGAGAGTGCTTGGAACCTTAAGGAAACTCTACCAAAATCTCATCAGAGGTTCTCCAAACCATCCCAAGTGCAATCCCCTTGCTCTCAGCTATTGATAGCCACCCATTAGAGCCAAATTCTCCCCTGAAATTTGCCCTAAAACTAGGATAGATACCTCCAATCCACCACAGTGGACCAAACTTCAATTAATTGTGCACACACCATCCCCTCAGTGAAAGAAGTTGATTCCCTACAAAAGCCCCCTCTTAAATAGCCCCTAGTATAGCTCTAGACCAACAAATGAAATCAAGTTTGATTGAAATCATACCTAGAAAATTCACCAAGGCTTGACAATTCATCTGGAGGTTTGTTGGGTCCAATCAAAGCTACCACAACCATCTGATTGAGGCCTCCTCTCTCAGATAAAGGTATTGAGCTCTAACCATACCCCGATCTTATTTTGATTCATTATATATATTTACTATATTGCATACCATATATAACGTATGGATAGGTTTTTCTTGAGTACATGAAGGTTTAGAAACAAACCTTATATGATTTGGTTGAGTCTATCTTGAGACCTTATGGTTTTAAGTTGAACAGTTTACAGGTTGAGTCACATGGGGACGATGAACGAATGTCGTCCGTAGAATAAGCCAATCCAACTCTTGGTGCGAAAAGGTGGGCCAACTCATCCTCATCAAATAGCTGAGCACCGTATGGAGACTTCGGAGCAAATGAGGATGAGTTGGCGCCGCGCAGATAAGTAGAAAAATATGGATTTTCTGAATTAGTTTAAATGCCTAAACTTCAAAAATCCATATCTCTCTCTAGAAAAATCATAAAGATAAAAGAAAAATACCCCTTTGTTCAGTAAACAAAGGAGAATAATGTGGACTAAAAGTTAATTTCTTATTCCCTAATTTTTATTGAATTAAATACCCCCTGTGGCATTTTAATTCTCCATGTCTAAATATTGGTCACCATGGCTTGAAATGTTGAGAGTTTGTTCCTCATGACAGAGGCTATGTCCTTTGATTTTTCCAAAGTCAGAGGGCATCTCTATACTTCAAACCCTAATTTTCAAGCTAAGGTGACTATTTTGGCTATTTTAATTATATAAATCAAAATATCACTTGAAAATTTATGGGCATAATTTTAATAGGTTTCCTGTGGTTAAAGAAGTCTAGGAAAAATATCATAATGCCTTGAACCATCTTGTAAATTTCTATATTTAATTAAATGTAAATATCTTGTGTTAATTTTTGTAAATTATATACTTATCAAAAGTTGAAAAAATCAATCCCACATTGTTCATAAAAATTATGTTTATCAACTGTAAAAATTTGAAAATTATTTTATTAAGTTCAAGTATTAAAGTTGATTTTCTAAGTAACCTTATATTTTTGTATAAAAATAATTATATTAAATTAAATTCACTTTGTGAAATTATGAAAAATGATTTTTTGAGTTCCTTGTGATCAGAGGCACTTAGGAAAAATAAAAATCATTTTTTAGAAAATGCTTAATTTCTTAGCCTCATTTTGAATTTAAAAATGATTGAAAATAATTAAAAATCCAAAAAATATCAAAATATTTCAAAATCTGCCTAATTGTCCTCTGATCACTTGGGACTCATTAAAATATTTTTTTCTAATTTTTCTAAAGTTAAAAAATAAATTTTAAAAGGCTTACAAGTGGATTTTCCTTATTCACCCATTTATATAATTCTAATATTTAATTCAAAAAATCATGAAATTTTGTCTAAGTATTTCTCTGACCTAGGGAAACCTCTAACCATTTCCTCATAAATAAAAAACTTTATCTTGGAAAGTTAAATAAATTAATTCCTAAAAAATCCTATTTCTTGGGTTTAAATATATAATTAAATTAAATTAAAATTTAAAAGGTCCACATGTTCTCCTCTAACATTATAATTACCTCATGGATATGACACTCTAAACCCTCAAAGTCATTTGAGTTGTGGTTAATGAGTTATGAGATGAGATGCCCTTAGGGTAAAATAGTCATTTTAGACTTTGGTGCCTTAATCAAAATTCAGGATTAACCAAGGTAAAAATGGATAATTTTGATCTTAATAGCATGTTTGGATGATTGAAATATAATAGGGTTAAAAGGTAGAAATTCACTCACTACCCTTGCACAACATCAAAAGAATCACAATCCCCATAATTTGCATGACTTGGAAATCAATTAAGATCAGATGATTCTTAAGTGGTGGGCTTAAGTTGGAAAGATGACAATTTACTTTTCTTAGGCCAAAATTTGAGGATGATTTGACTATTTGTTAAGACTACATATCACTTAAATTAAAATCTTGATAATCATCATTTGACCTAGCATGATTGTTAAGGGCTTAGTAGTGACATAGGCTCGATGCCTAAACTCAGTTGATCGGATTTATAAGATAACATGATTGGTGTTTAACATCTTTAAATAGTACAGGCCTGACCTCAATTAGGGGCACTACAATCTTAAATGACTTAAAACTTGCCTTATGGGCACCCAATCACATAACCTTTAAACAAAACATCAATTGATTAATTGAGTATCCTATCTTTGGGATAATTAAATTTTTCAGGTTTCACTGAGCAATGTGGTAGTCACACTTCGACCTCGGATGGTTAATGGAACAATATGATAGGTCCAAAATAAAATTGAAATATTTCAATAGATCTTCAAAAGGGTCCAGGGTCATGCCTCGAGCATTTTGAAATCTGTTGGACATTCTGAAGAGCAAATTGGACCTACCATATTTTGTTCTAAAATCATCTACTAGGATCTTCTGAGATTCAACAAAATTATAACTTGGGGTTTGATAGCTAAACCTTCATCTACTCTTCCAACTTATATACATATCTTGCAAGTACTGACCTTTCAGGTGGTGGAACAAGAAGAATTGACATGTACGCTTTTAAATTAATGCATTTATCTTTCTGTATTTCTTGTCTCGAGCTTGCATTTTAAACAACAATGTCACCCTGCATGAAAACAAAACTACTAGGATAGCCATAAAACCAAAACCAAAACTAAAATTAACCAAGATAAAATTCTCCGCAACAACATTCAAAATATAAAATAACTCAAAATTTAATCACAAACATCATAAAACTACAATTGCAATTAAATTAAGATGTCTCTATCGGATGATCGGGAATCCCTCGGAGGAGGAAACCTACGGTTGCTAACGAGGCTTCCCACGGTTTAAATGAAATTATGGAGCTGATTAAGTTGGGTTTAGTAAGTTCATTTGGACTGAGTGAATCCCACAACTTCAACTAAATTAAGATGTCTCTATCGGATGATCGGGAATCCCTCGGAGGAGGTAGAGGCTTCTCACGATTTAAATGAAATTATGGAACTCATTAAGTTGGGTTTAGTAAGTTTACGGTTGCTAACGAGGCTTCCCACGGTTTAAATGAAATTATGGAACTCATTAAGTTGGGGTAAATTGCAACTAAATTAAGATGTCTCTATCAGATGATCGGGAATCCCTCGGAGGAGGTAACCTTGGTTGCTAACGAGGCTTCCCACAGTTTAAATGAAATTATGGAACTCATTAAGTTGGGTTTCATAAGTTGCTAACGAGGCTTCCCAAGGTTTAAATGAAATTATGGAACTCATTAAGTTGAGTTTAGTACACAACTTCAACTAAATTAAGATGTCTCTATCGGATAGAATCCCTTAGAGGAGGTAACCTACAGTTGCTAACAAGGCTTCCCACGGTTTAAATTAAATTATGGAACTCAGGGAAACCTACGGTTGCTAACGAGGCTTCCCACGGTTTAAATGAAATTATGGAGCTGATTAAGTTGGGTTTAGTAAGTTCATTTGGACTGAGTGAATCCCACAACTTCAACTAAATTAAGATGTCTCTATCGGATGATCGGGAATCCCTCGGAGGAGGTATTAATGAGACTTCCCATGATCTAAATGAAACTACAAAATTCATTAAGTTGAGTTTAGTAAATTCATTTGAACAAAGAGAATCTGATAGAAAATAGTGGTGTCGGAACGAGGGAACCGTAGGATCCTAACCGGTATCTGTCTAATCAACTTTAATATGCCTCATAATATTTAAATGACCATAACCATAGGGACATTTGATTTGACATCATGACTTGACACATTAGAAAACTTAAACTCATCACAATAAGGAGCTTGGAGCTAGCATTGTGGGTAGCACGACCATCTTCATCAGCAAGAGGATCTAAAACAACATATATTTTCTTAAAATTAAACAACCAAGCCATATGATCTTGAAGGTGTTTTCCTATGCAACATAAATCCTTAACCTTTTCTTTAGGCCTTTGTATAGCTCTGCTACACAATATAAGCCCTAACTCGTCTTAGGATTCTGAGGTTGTCATTCATTACTACCTAAATCCTCACATCCTCCAGGCTATTTGTGTGATTGTTTCACATGAATGTAAGTCATAAGTAATAAAATTTGCAGGATGAAATATTCAAATATTTCTCTCAAAATTGAAACCAAACTTTAGGATAGCTTTAGAAGTCACTGAGGTTCTCCTCAGGATTTGTGACATCCCCTAGTTCTTCCTCCTTTAGACTTTATGATAAATGTTCCAAATTTGAGCAATTTTCCTTTCACACATCTTTGTCCGATCTCGTTGAAAACTCCTATCCTTTTGACGTCTTTGAAGATAACATGTCCTGATTTTTATCAAGTTTTTTCTTAGGTTACTTCGGTTATCTAAGATGTAATTATTTATAGGGGATTTCCCTTATGGAAGTTTTTCTGAACTAAGCTTAATATAAACCATATTTAATCTTTCGTATTAAATAGGGGAACTTGTCGGCAAATAAAATGGTTTTCGCAGACCAAACGAATGTCATACATTTCTCAGTTTATTTGATCGAGCTTCACCCTTAAGTCATATTTTTATCTTTCAGGATAGAAACATGATTTGAGGTATAGTGCTCTTTCATTTAAACTATGGGAGATATGAGATTAGTTTGATTTCATATTTTTCTAAACTTATATTTTTTTTGGTAGAAGGAGCATTAATCGGCTCCCTACATGTTGATCAGTAAAAACAATGCAAAGATACTAGGTTGGAAAGGTCCCTTGTCTAGAATACCAAAATACAATGTAACTCACATCTAAAGGGGATGACCCATCCACATACAATCCCACCATACAATAGAAAAGAAAAAAACTATATATATATATATATATAT
>JXCR01145580.1:317566-390660 GCA_002079205.1 Phalaenopsis hybrid cultivar
TATATATATATATATATCTGTGTGTGTGTGTGTGTGTGTGTGTGTGAAGGTATATATAAATATAGTAAACAGCAAAAGACTAAATAAACTTGAAGATAGAAAAAGATATTGTAGAGGAAGATTAAGGTCTCCTTAGAGAGGGGATAATGAACCTATTAAACTAGTTAACATTAATTCTGAGATGTGGGGCCTCAATAGTATCACCATGAAGTAAGAGAGCTAATGGCGTTGGGGGTCTAGTAGCAACTGATAGAGAATTGGAGTGAAGTCCTTATCTTGTAAGAGAATTGGCAGGTTCATTTCCATCCCTATAAATAAAGGTAATTTGGAAGCTGAGGATGTTTTTGAAGTTTTTGATTTTTTGTTTCCAATGAGTGGTACCAGGATGATTGTCCTTCAGATTCCAGAAGTTGGATGAGTATAAGAGAGTCTACCTCAATCCAGATGTTGTACCATTCAGCTTTGCAAGCAAAAGTTAAGGCCTAGAAAATAACTATAAGTTCTGCCTCAAGTGCATCTCTTGCTTCTGTGGAGCTTGAAAGAAAAGGAGGCATTTGCTAGAAGAGTCCATAAAAACACCCCCACCCCAGCACCCAAATCATTAAAGCTTCCATTAGTGTTGATCTTAATGGTGGACTGTTGAGGAGGTTTCCAATAGACCTTTTCAATCTTATATGGATCTCTAACATCAGTGATCTTTATCTTGCAGATATTGAGGAAGTTTTTATACTAAATTAATTTGGTTAAGTAAGAAATACAGTTTCTGACAACCTTAGAGTTTTGGATATATTTACCCTCATGTTTAGTGCTGTTTCTACACATCCAAAGAGACCAGGCAACTATAAAAGGAATAGGATCATACTTTTTTCTTTTTCAGTTGTGCCAATCTTCAAAAAGAATAGACCAATCTAGTTCAGAGCCATTCAATGTGAGCATAGCCAAAAAATTAGTCCAGACTCCTTGAGCAAAGTTACAGGTGAAGAAAATGTGGTTGAGGTTTTCCTCATTCTTCAAACATAGGTAGCATCTAGAAGGGTCCCTCGATCCCTTTAATTTAAGTATATCATCAGTGGGCAGAAGGTTGTTGAAGAATCTCCGGCAGAAGAAAGACACGAAGGGGGAGAGAAATCTATTCCATATGGCTTCACCCCAAGGGACCAGGTCCCAGTAGAAAAGCTTAGCATAAATAGCTTTAGTTAAACTTTGGTTAGTGTAGCTTTTCCAGAGAACTCTATCCTTCTTGCTTCTACCAAAGTTGATTTTGGATATTTGAGTAATATATGGTTCCTAGAGAATAGACTGAAGTTTAGTAATGGACTAGTGATCACCCTCCCAAAACTTAGCCACCATAAGGTTGTGGTTAAAATCAGATGGGGAGCACTGAGCCAATATTTAGGACACTAGGGATCCAGCCAGAAATTCACCTTACCTGTCCCCAAGTCCTAAATGTACATCCCCTCAACAAGATGCATTGCTTTAAGCATGTTTACCCAGATCCTAGAATCACCCAATTTTCTTGTAGTGAGGGAGGTGTGCTGATCTTTATAGTACTTGCCCTTCATAAATTTAGCCCAAAGAGATGTTTGAGCTCTGAAGTTGATCAACATTTTGTAAAAGTTTACTTGGATGAGTTTTTGGAGCCCTTTAAAACCCAATTCCCCCAGCCAGGGAGGTTTTAGTAACCTTCTGGCAAGAAGCCCAATGAAGCTGGTGCCTTTGTCCAGTGCACAGGAATCTATTGAAAGCTCTCTCCAATTGATTTTTTGTGCTTTTCTTTATAAAAGTGGTTTGGAGGATATAACAAGGAAATGTGGTGAGAATGCTTTTGAGTAAAGTTATCCTACCCTCATTGGATAGGAAGGAGTGAGACCAGTGAGAGAGGTGAGAGTTAATTTTGTCAAAAACTTCATCAAATTGAATTAGCTTGGATCTTCCACGTATGAGTTGTACCCTCCTGTACTTAATAGGAGGTTTTGCTATAGAGAAACTAGTATAATCAGAAATCCATTGTTTGCAATTTGGAGAGGATCTTTTGTTGAAAATCAGTTGTCACTTAGCAGGACTAAACACCATACCAGACTGAGCTTGAAAGTTGAGCAAACATTGGTATACTTCTTTAACAACACTTTTATGGGCACTAGAAAAAACCATAACATCATCAACATAAATTAAATGAGATGGCCAAATTGGATTTGTGATGATATTTTGAGTAGATATATATATATATATATATATATATATATATATATATATATATATATATATATANTAAACACCTTTCCAAAGCAGACGACGGTATTTCAATTCCGGCGGCTGACAGCTTCCAACTGGCAACTCTACACCCGAAAATAGTGTCGACAACTACGTGTTTGTTCGTGGGAAAATGGTGGAATTTACTCCAAGGAGAATTAATGAATTTTATTAATTAGAGGATGTGTATAGCTGTCAGTACAAATCATTTTCTGCTACAAATGAGGCCTTATATGAATTTATTTCTTTTCTTACTAATGGAAGAGGAGCTTGGAAGGTAAAGAATGATGTCAAGGTAAACTTCCCTCTTTCTATGTTAAATGTAGTATCTAAGGCCTGACACTACTTTATTTTTGGTATAATGATATCAACAAATCATCGTAGTGAGGTTACAAATCATAGAGCCATCTTGAACTTGTGTATCCAGCAGATGAGAAGGCTAGATGTAGGCTCTATTGTTTATAGAAACACTCATTATATTTTTTTGGGAGGGACTACTAGTGGTTTAGCACACCCTGCCTTGTTTTTCACACTATGTGAAAAGGCAAGAGTTGATTTTAGAATGGATGAGGAGAGGATTGAACCACTAAAACTTATCGGGCCTGCCAATATTAAGACTTATGAATCTCATGTTGGATGAGATCTGGAAGTAGGAGTAGGGATATTCCTTCTACTTCAAGTACCCCTACTTCTAGTACCTCTACTCTCCAGGGACTTATGGAGCAGATGATGATCCAACAGGGAGATATCTTGAGAATGGAAAGTAGAATGGAAAATATGGAGGTCAGAAATGCACACAATGATGATTTAACAAGCTAGAAGTTTGAATGTGATGCTGCTTATGATGATGTGATGGTTAGATATTTGAGGGGTGACCACTTCGTTTAGTTTCCTACTCACCCTATTTTTACCCCGTATCAGCAGCAAAACTTTGATGTGGAAGAAGAGAAGATGATGATTGGTGATGATTTAGTTTGAAAATTTTGTTTATTTTATGTTTAGTTGTACTTTATTATTGTGATTGTTTGTTTTTAGAGTGTTTCTACTTTGTTTTATTTTAATATTATGTTGTATTGTGAATAGTAGGATTGTGAAACTATTTTTTTTTTCATTGGAAATCATTTTAGTACTATTGTTAGTTTTTAGTACTTTGTTGAATGTATTTGTAGTTAACTCTTTCTCAGCAAATTTTTATATGTATTATGTGTTATTTAATAGTTTAGTCTTGTATCTTTTCATATTAGCACCTACAATATTTTAGAGTTAAGTTTCAATATCAAAACCTTCAACAAGTAACTCTTTTCTTTATGTATTAAATGTTTTCTTCCACACTTTATTTCTTTTCAGTTTTTCATGCTAAATATTTTAAAATTTTAAGTTTAGGGGGATAAAATTTCCTTTTTAAAGAAAAGAAACTTAATTTTATTTGTCCTCAATTAGCTATATTTTCAAAATTTTTAAAATTCAACATGACCATTGGACTAGAGGGTAACTTTAAATAACTATATTTGTGTTTCTAAATATATAGTAAACTTAAGTAAACATTTTCAATAAAAAAGGTTAATTTTAAAGATTAAGATATTTGGCATGATAGAATAAGACTATTTTTTTTCTATTGTAAGAAAAGGAATTTGTATTTTTGAAGTATTAAAAATCTTAGAGATTCATGTAAGAAGAAAAGAATAAAACTTTATGAAAAGTCTTTAAAGCTAATATAAATTTATAAAGTGAAGGAATGTTAAAAGTTTTTAACTTTAAGAAGAAGATAGTGAAGTTCAAAATCATTAAAGGCTATCTAGATATAATAATCCTCACATAAAAAAAAAAGGATAAAAGAAAAAAAAAGAAAATAAGTGAGGAGAAGCTTGAGGAGATACCTAAATAAAATTTGGCTTCACGTGAATCAACTTAAAGAGGAATGCTTGGCTACATTTTCTAAGCTTATATTTCAGTATTAGCATATTTACTGATAAAGTTTCATGAAGTTCTTTTTGATATGAATATTCTAAGTGGCTTTAATATGAATAATTTGTAATTTTCCTTGAAAAGAATAGAGGAATAAGAAATCTTAGACTTGACTGCTAGATATTCTTATACCTTTAGTATTAACTGGAGTTATTTTACATTTTTCTTAAAGTTATGCTAATGTATTTAGTGGAATGATATATGGAAATCTAGAAGTTAAATTCCTTACCATGAGTCATATTTTTTTATGTAGTAAAGAAGTTACTTGAGGACAAGTAACATTTAAGTTTGAGGGATTTTGATACACTAAAAAATACATGCATATTTAGACCTATATTTTATACTTATTTTAGTGATATTGCACTTTAAAGGGAGGTCTTTTTCATATTTTATTGCAGGTTGTTGATTTTTAGGAATTGAAGCAAAAAGGAAGCAAAAAAGGATAGAATTTGGAGTCAAAATGATGTTTTTGAAGAAATGCTCAGCGCCGACGGTGCCAGGATGGACGCCCTGACACCATCGACGCAGACCTACAGAACAGAGGCCAGATTTTCCTCAGCACTGACGATGCTAGGAACAGCGTCGATGGCACCATTTGAAAGAGAGCACGGAATTAATTCACATGCCACTAGCGCCGACGGCGCCAATGTCGGTGCAAGTCTTGTTTCTAGAAGATTCAACAAATTTGGACGCTTTTTGAAGAGTTTTTTGATGCACCTATTGGAAAACTGACATTGCGCTGTATTTATAGCGAAAATTGATGAGGAAAGACTCTCTTCATCCCCCTTCGCACCCTTCAATTGCTTTCCACTTTCTTCCACGCAATTCCACATTCCCTACAACCACTTAGAGTCCATTAGTCATTTATTTTCTTTATAGTTTTGAGTTTTTATGGTGAGTTTAACTGTGAATTCTTCTCTAAGAATGTTGGAGAGGGAGAGAAGTGAGAGATTTCTTCTTCCTACATTTCCTAAGAGAGGCTACAAGGGATTTACTTTAAGAAAGAGTTTCAGATAAGTGTTGTTTGTTTATTAGTATTGTAAGAACTTTCTTTTATATATTAAATTTGTGTTTTATTGTATCTTTCTCATGAAATCTGAGTAGTTCCTTTATCTTTCTCCCTACTCTGAGATATGATGAAATGAAGAGATAATTTGGATGTGTCAATGTTAAACAAAATAAATTGTGATGGTTTTTAACTCTGTTCTTAATTTACTTTTCAATCTAGCCAATTAAATTGTTAAGATATGTTGTGAAACATATGATCCGAGAAATGGATTATGAGTTCTACAACAGAGTGAAAATCACATTTAATACTATGAAGGAGTATTTCGTTCATGAAATTAAGTGCAAATAAATAGGAAAATATGCATTGTTGGGTGTAGAATTGGAGATTTTAGGGTGACAAACTAAAATCCATAATTCGATCTTAGTTTTTAAGAACTAAAGAAAGTGTTAGCCTTCAAAGGAAGGGAAGTGGGAGCTCTGGAGTGAGAGTCAGTATCCTCCTAGCCTAGCCAAGGATTTAGGGACTAAACCTGAGATTAGCCAATGATTTTCTATAACATTGAATCAGGGCAGAGAATTAAAATTGCTCCTATTTGGCACAATACATATTTAAACAATTTATCTCATTTAATTTTACCAAAAACTCATTAAAGTGGGAAAGATGCTTCTTCATATTAGAAAACTTCATCACATAAACATAGTTTAGTAGTTAGTGTTTTAAACTTTGCATTTAAACTTTGCTAGTACTTAATAATTTAGTTCTTATTGTATCTTAAACATTCAAAATTAGTGACAGAAATTTTGTTTTATTATTATGAATTTCTTATTTAATTTATCATTTCAAATTTAAATCTTCCTTGTGGGATCGATATTTGGAGCTTAAATAAAAAGTATTATATTAATTGATAACAATATGAATACTTGCATAGAATCCCAACATTAAGTGATTAACGTTCTTATTCATAAAATATCACATGAATTTTTTGGTACCGTTGTAAAGCAGAGTCAACTTTTAAATTTTTACACAATTATATTTTCTGGGATCAGTGACTCCCCATGGCTGATCAAGGCCAGGTGAGCCAGCTCAAATGATGTGGAGAGGTCTCAATCCAAAGGATTTGGGCTAAGCATAGGTTTAAGTGTGTCATTAAAAGGGTTAAAACGTTTTTAAGGAGTCTTGAAAGTGACTTGTTCTCTTGCCATTAATAGCTTTGTGAGGTGGCAAAGCTTACATGGCTCACCTATGGCTTGGGAATGGCTTTGTGACTTCCCTTTGGTTTGGTGATTTTGGATGAAATGGTTTTTTATGAATTTTGGGTAATTTTTAAATGGTGTTGTCATGATTCCAAATGTGGAAGGGGCTAAAGTTACAAATATCATGGTGTATAGTTTGATTTAATTGAATGATGAAATGATTTTGTCATGTGGGCTTTTGATTTCAAAGAATTAAAAGTTGGACTTAGTTTTCATGGGCTTTTGGAAATGGTATGGTGGGCTTGAGTTTAGGTTGAATTAGATAAAATTTTGGGCCAACCCAATGTTTAATTTAGTATAGGAAGATGCCATGAAGAGTTTGGAAAGGATTTCAAATGATTTTGAATTGAATTGGAAGACCAATTTAGGGGATTTAGACATATGGTCAAAATTGGGGCTTTTATATTTTGGTGAAATTGAGCTTGCAATTGAGTCAAATTGGGTTCTTATTTGGTTTCAATTGGTATTAGAACTGTTGAATTTCGGTTTGGAATTGAAATTGGGCAATATTGGGGCTAATTTGGGGAAGTTGGGGCTTTAAGGGCAATTTGGGGCTTTTGGTCAAAATGAGTTAAATTGGATCAATGTGATGGTTTAAATTTGAAATTGGAAATATTTGGGATGATTTTGGAATTTTTTGAATTTTTTTGGGTCATGAGGGGTATTTTGGTAATTTTGGCAATTCTGGGGGAATTTTGGGGATTTTTGAGTTTTGGTGAATTTTGGATAGTGGGGAATGGTTTAAAATGACTTTTGGACAAATTTAGGTGTTTTGGGAAATTTAGGGAATTTTGGCAAAAATTAGGTTTGTAGGGATATTTTGGTAATTTGGAGATCTTGGGCTAGGATGGGCAAGTAAGCCATGAAGCCATGTCAAACCAATAGGAGTCATATGATTACTTATTTTGGATGCTCAATATGTTTTTTCTAACCCTCTTAGCCAAGGGCTAGGGGTTTGGGTCCATACATATGAGCTCTCAAAAAGGAGTCAGGAGACCAAATCAAGGGGCGTAAGGTTTGGGGTGTGTGAAAACGTGTAGTGTGTGCAAGCTAGCCTAACATAAACCAGACCATTCAGGGTTAGTCCTAAGGCTTGACTATCCTATGGGAAACTCCTCTTGAGCTCTTCCATACTGACCCCACCTACTAAGTGCTAGAGGTTAGGGCCAACATGCATAACTTCAAGTTGAGCAGATAAGAGTTTAGAATTTCTAATGGTGAGGGTTCCTTTTCTAATCCTCTAGGAATAGTCAGTAGGAAAGTCCTATTACTAGACCCTAGGCTACTAAAGAGGAAAGACTAGACCTCAACCAAAAGCGAGGTCAACAAAAAGATGGGCTTGTAGTGTTTTAAAGTTTCAAATTAATTATAGGTTATTTTCTAAACCTCATTAGACAAAATTTTGATTAAGCCTAGTTCGCTACTAAGCCCGTAAAACTTAATGACTAGATTTGTTATTTTCTAAATAAAGTTTTAAATTTTAATACTCTTACTTTTTATCAGGAATCATACATCATTTTAGAACCATTAGTTGGGGTTTTAAGTTAGTGGATTATAATCTTTCAAAGTCAAACCCCTCACCTTAATATCTTCTTATTTAATACTCTTCCAAATTTCATCAATTTGAAAAATTATAAATTTATTCTTAATGAGACGAAAGTGAGATTGGTTGCTACCATTTATCCCTTTCATGTTTCAATCATCAAGACATGTCAATTAAGATCATTTATTACCCATTTACTCATTTGGTATGCCTAAATATTAATTAAGGCTTAAATCCCAAAATTACTCTTTTGCCCTAAGGCCTTAACACCCCGCAATTCATTAAATCAAACTTAAATGACTTTAAAATTTTACGTTATCCTGCTCATGGGTTAATTAAAACATCACAAAAGAAAATGTGATTTTTTTTTTAATTTATTTAATTTTATAATTTTTTTAATGTAAAATTAGGGATTTTTAATGAAAATTTAATTACTCAACCAAAACAAAGCTTCTATCCTTAAGCAAAATACTGGAGTTTCATCTAGTCAGAGGACCACTTGGACCAACATTCATGATTTTTAGAGGTTTAATTTAATAAATAGAATTAATTGTTTGTTTTGAGTATTAATTAATTATAAAATATTATTTAAGTGAAAAATTAAATTTATATTTTTATTAAATTTCTCTAAGTCTAAGGAACCCAGAGAAACAAATTTCATATTTTTAATTTATATTTTAGTTATTAGGTTTATTTTAATGATAAATTAAAGAAAATTCTTTTTAAGCCTTTAAAAAATTAATATCTTGACTTAGAAAATTAGGAAAATTATTTTAATTGATCTCAAGTGATCAGGAAGCCAAATGTGACATTTTAGCGTGTTTTTACAACTTTTTAATTTTTCTGATTTTTTAATTAATTTTTATTTATTTAAATATTTAAAAATACCTTAAAAATAAAGTATTTATTTTAATTTTACTTTTATTTTTCTCAGGTTCTTCTAGTCATAAGGAGCTCCCAAAACTAATTTGGTGATTTTTTTAATTGTATTTTAATTATTATAACTATTTTAGTGCCAAAAATGTAATTTTACTTAATTAATCCATTATGGTGGTCAAATTAATTCTAATTGACTTGAAATTTTTCTGGGTAGCTCCTCTATTATTAAATTACAGCAAAGAATAATTTTTTGTGTCATTTACTTTTATATTTTGACCAATTTAATTATATTTTATTTTTATGTTTTAATGATAATTAGGGTTATTGTTAATGGGTTAAACTAAGTTTGTATTTTTCCTAGGGTCCTCTGACCACATTGAACCTATTAAAATAAGTTTTGTATTTTTTTGATGAATATTTTAATTATAATAATTATTTTACCAAAATAGACGTGACATGCTTGAAAAATAGAGATCTCTGTATAGAGACCTTCCCTGACCTTAAAAAAATCAGGGAAGATCTGTCATGACAGAGAGAATCAAAGCCCTAAAAATCAAGTCATGGTGAAATCTCCATGAAAATGGAGAATCTAAATAAGAAATGCACTATTTAATTAATTAAAAATCATACATGCATCAAACAAACATGAAACCATTTCAACGTTGTTCTCCTCTTTTCACCGAGCATGTGGGTATTTTTATTATATTTTTGTGATTTTTCTACACTAAGATGTAGATTTTTAAAGATCTGGTCTTTTAAATAAATAAGAAAATCCATATTTTTCTATTTATCCACCGCGGCGCCACCCCAACCTTGGCATCTCCAAACTTTCCACGCAGCGCTCTGCTGTTCGACACTGTCAGACACCTCAACGCTTAGTCAACCCACGGTTCATGTCTCATATCCTCATCCGGCTCCATCACGACCATCCACTGAATAAACGCGCAATCGGATGGTCCTCTGTCATCGTCCCTGATGAACCAAAATTGTAAGATGTCCAACTTCTAAACCTAATATCTCACTTGATACTCAACCAAATCAAGTGTGGTTTGTTTCTATTAATGGGTCTATGCTAGGAGAACATATCCATACAGTTAATCAAGTCTTAAATCGAGTCTATGAGCATGGAGAATTAAAATAGGATCGGTTTAACGAGAGAGTTCAACATTTTTGCCCAAGAGGTGTGTCCTTGATTGGGTGCTTCTAAAAGCTTGAGTTGAGTCCAGAGAGCTCCTAGATGAAGCTTTGGGTCATTGTGAATTGCCTAGGAACGATTTAGACCAAGGCCGCTTTGGGGTGTTCATCAAAGTCTATCCTAGGGAGTTCTTGTTCTTTCACTCAGGGGATGGCGTGGGTGCAATTAATTTGATTTTGGTGCACTGTGGAGCTGTTGGGGACTATTACCTAGTTCAGGCTGATTTTTAAGCTCCAAAATTGGGCTCAGGCTGTGGGTTTGACGGCTGCGATTTGATTTTATTGAACTCAAGTGGTCTTGAAGAAGCTCTGGGAACAATTTGTCAGGTCTCCCCAAGGAATTTCAAGAACTCCTCCCTTGACCGTGGAGGGTGAGTTTAAATAGAGGAACTTGGAGGCTACAATTGGGCTAACTAGTGGGTGGCTCTGGTTGCTTAGGTGGAGGGAAGAAAGGTGCAAGTGTCCAATTAGGTTGGGCCAGCTTAATTGGGCTTAATTTTGAGTTTTGGCCTAGGTGGAGCTCTTGGATTTGGGTTTTCAGGCAGTCAAGTGGCTGGCCGGCCAGGCTCAGGTCACCATCCCACAGAGGATGATCATTGGTGGGCAAATATGCAGCCAATTGGGTCCATGCATGGTTAAGGGTGATTAGTTAAGTGGAAAGGGCTTTAGGCTAGGTTGGTTCAACCACTGGTCTAGCCCCATCAGAATGGGTTTGGATGGCTTCCCATGGCTGACCAAGCTCAGGTGAGCCGGCTAAAATGATGTGGAGAGGTCTCCATCCAAGAGATTTGGCTAAACATGGGTTAGAGTGTGTCATTAAAAGGGTTTAAAAACTTTTTAAGGGAGCTTGAAAATGGCTCCTCCTTTTTCCATTAATAGCTTGGTGAGGTGGCAAAGGCTCATATGGCTCACCTATGGCTTGGGGATGGCTTCATGGCTTGTTCTTGGCTTGGTCACTTACATGAAAAGGTATTTTTTTATTCATGGGGTATTTTTGTGGAGTTTTCCTTGAGGCTTCATTTAGAATAATTTTGGCATGAATTGGAAACTTAAGGAATGATTTTGATTAAAAGGATGATGAGGAGAAAAAATGTCATGTGGTCTTTTAATTGAATTTTAGGCTTTTTGAATGACTTAAGGGCTTGGAATTTTAAAATTGGGGATGAATTTGAGCTAAAATTTGGGTTAATTAAATGTTTAATTTGGTGTAGGGAGATTTCATGAAGATCTTTGAAAGGATTTCAAGTGATTTTGAATTGAAATGAAAAGTCAATTTGGAGATTTTGGACATAGGGTCAAAATTGTGGCTTTTTTATTTGGGTTGAAATTGGACTTGCAATTGTATCAAATTGGGTTTGTATTTGGTTTCAATTGGTATTAGGGATATTGAATTTTGGTTTAGATTTGAAATTGGGCAAGATTGGGGTCAATTGGCTTGACATTGGGGCTAATTTGGGGAATTTGGGCCATCAAGAGAAATTTGGGGATTTTGGTCAAAATGGGTCAAATTGCTCAATCTGGGTCAATGTAATGGTTTAAAATTGAAATTGGGAACATTTGGGATGATTTTGAAATTTTTGGGAATTTTTGAAAATTTTGGGTCATTAGGGGTATTTTGGTAATTTTGGCAATTTTGGGGTATTTTGGGGATTTTGGAGTTTTAGTCAATTTAGGTAGTGGAGAATCATTTGAGATGAATTGTGGGCACATTTGGGTGTTTTGGTCAATTTTGGGATTTTTAGGCAAAGATTAAGGTTGTAGGGGTATTTTGGCAATTTGGTGATCTTGAGCTAGGATAGGCAAGTAAGTCATGAAGTCATGAAGTCATGTGAAACTAATAGGAGTCATATGAAGACTTATTTTGGATGCTCAATATTCTAGTCCTAACCCTTTTAGCCAAGGGCTAGAGGTTTGGGTCCGCCCATATGAGCTTTCCAAAAGGAGTCGGGAGACCAAATCAAGGGGTCCTTGGGGTGTGTGAGAAAGTGCAGTGTGTGCAAGCTAGCCTAACCAAAACTAGTCCACCCAGGGTTAGTCCTAAGGCTTAACCATCCTATGGGACACTCCTCTTGAGCTCCCTCATATTAACCCCACATACTAAATGCTAGAGGTTAGGACCAACATTAAACTTTAAGTTCAATAAAGAAGAGTTTAGAATTTCTAATGGTGAAGGTTCCTTTTCTAGTCTTCTAAGAATAGTCAATAGGAAAATCTTATGGCTAGATCCTAGGCTACTAAGGAGAAAACTAGACCTCAACAAATAGTGAGGTCAAGACAAGGCAATGATTTGGCTACAACAGTCAACTGTAGGCTACAACAACCACTGGTGGTGCTCGATAACTTCTAGTGTTCGTTGACCTATGCTTCATGAGTTTTAAATTAATTTTTAGCTTGCTCTTCCTATTCATCATGTGAAGAATATGTGTCTACTTATAATTTTTGAGAAATTATTCTTGGTTTAATTGACCCAAAATCTCAAAACACTTCATTGGACAATTCATGCTAATTCTTTTGATTACATGACATTTGTTTAGCATTTAAATGCTTTAATATCAAAATTAAATGATCTAGAGCCGCTCAATTTAACAATAAACATGCAAACTTTAGATATCATTTAATCCTCTAATTAATACTTTGAAGTATCTAAATGCATGCACTACTTGATTTGGGCTCATTTAAACTTGGCTAAAATCACTTTTGATGTCTTTTGGCTTATACTTTGGAGACTTCTCTTTTTATTATGAAGTTGCCGAATATCAATTTTATAACTTCCAATTCTTTAATATTACAACAAATATGTCACATTACTGGCATGAAAAATTTTATAATAATAAAATGTCACAAGTACAAATATCAATTTTTACACATTAGACATATAAATATCTATGAATTGTGTCATATGTAAAGCAAATTTCTCCATATTTCAAGTTGTGGAGGATTATTTATTCATGTCATGGGTTAGTTTAACTCGCCCGCAAATTTTTTTTAGAAAATGCAGAATGGAGGAATCTGTCTCGTTGACATCTCATCATCTATTTTTTCAAACTTTTGGTAGGCTAATGGTGGGAAATTGCCTGCCCATAATGACACATTTGAAACTGAAACTTAGCTCTAAATTATAGTATGTTTTGTTCAACGTTTTACTCGATCGATGGCCAACCTAAGTAAATATTCTTCTAATTTCTTGGAGAGTTAGGTCAAGTTGGGGTTGTTTTAAAGGTGTTCTATAAATTGATAAAAAAAAATTTGATGCTATGATGTTTTTTTATGCGAATATATACGCTTTGATGGGACTGAGTGAGAGGAACTGAGTAAAGTGTCAAAATAGTTCCGCGACTATATAATCATATTTGTCCTAATGTCTATAAAAGTGTCAAATTAATCCATAGATTTTTTAATAAGAGCTTGAATAATACACTATAGTCTTATTAAAAAATTCATGAAACTAAATTACATTTTTATAAACTTTATGACTTAAATGATCTCGACGAAGAGTCTTGCGGTAAATTGTCAAGCAATAAATGTTCAAACTCCAATTAAAAATCATACGGAGCTCTAATTTCAACAAATTTATAGACAAACTAGTCGACTCAACGAGATATCCCCAATGATACTAAAATTGGTCTAATCCGAGTCAAATAAAGCCCAAATAAAGTAGTTAAACCAATTTTGCAAACTTTTAGTGCATAATTGGAAGGCTAAACATATTCCAAATCTGACAAGCTTATTGTCAAATTGAGCAGCTCGACAAGAATGAATCCAAGGAGCCCCAGATCACCGAAATTTGACATTATTAAGGCACATAAACATCCACAAAACACCATCTGATAGAGAGAATCTCTCCATGCCTTCCGATCAGACTGGTCTAGATTTTTTTTTATTATTTGTAAACCAAACTTCTAAATAAGAGTTCTATCCCCTCTTAAGGAGGGAGGACTAGAGTTTGAGCTAAGGGAATCGTAGAGCTTGGTGAAAAATGAGCTGATGTCTAGTATTATTCACCGATGATTCAGTGAACGCTTCCTTCTACTGCAGCAGTCGACAACCATTGGACACCTTGTGCTCTATGAGGCAAAGCTCCTAATAGAATCATAGCATGTGCTACGACATCCCAGTGCAGTGTTGCGGAATAGCAAAACACACCAAAGAAAGTGCAGAAACTCATCCCAAAGAAGATGTAACAACGCACCTCGCATATGGTGGCACTCTCCGAACACTTAAAATTTTCTCTTCATACTTTTGCTTCACTCTAATCGGAAAATATTTAGAAAGGTAATTCCATTTGCATCTTTAAATCTTTGTCCTTTAAATTTTTGTTTAATTATGTAAATATGGTATGTATATAAAAGTTGAAGATTAGGTGCTAGGTATGTGGGTATGTATGTAAAAGTTGAAGCTTAGGTGTTAGGTTTGTATATACTTAAGCGTTGAGTGGTATGTATGAATATTTTCACAAAAAAAAGAAAATTAGGTGTTAGCTATGTATATACATAAGTATTGAGTGGTATGTATAAAATATTTATAAAATTTGAAGCGTAGGGATTAGCTATGTAAATACATAAGTATTGAGTGATATGTATTTACCAATTAGTAGAATTCAAGTTGGTTGGTGAAGTGAAGCAATATATGCTATTATAGAATTCACGTCGGTTAGTTGAAGTGAAGGAATGCCACGATCGAGTCTATTATTCAAAATGATGGGGATGTTATTAATAGAATTGAAGTTGGTTGGTTGAATTGGAGGAATGCATCGATCGGTCAAATGTTCGAAGTGAGGGCAATATAAATAAGGATGTTATCAGTTGAATTAATGTTGGTTGGTTGAAGTAGAGGAGCACATCAGGTCTTGTTAAAGTGATGATTATATAGATGGATTTGTTATTAGTAGAATTCAAGTTGGCTGCTTGCAGTAAGCAGTGTCGACTTCTTACTGTAAGTATTAACTACATTTGATTTCTGAAGTAATTGCACTGACCTATAAAACAACATATATACTTCAGATAGATATTAGTAATTTGAGACTTTAGATGTATAATAGATTATATATAGGACAAAAAAGACTCACACATGAGCTCTTGAATGACTTTGAAGAATTCATGTAGGTGGCATCACATCTGTCCATCTATCATTCTGAGGGTAAGTTCTGGTTTCCTTGTGCGAAGCACCAAATTTAGGCACTTCTGCCACCTAAAGAAGTTAAGTTGGATCTTTATCATAAGGGTTCGCAAGAAGTTGAAGTTCAATTTGATCAAGGTGGTCCCTCAATAAGTTATGTCCCCAATGCAAAAGAATTTGATCCTGACACTTATGAAAAAATGGTTCATGATTTTCAAAGAGCTCAATTTTTTAAGAGCCTTAACACAAAGCTGAAACAATGAAAAATGAATCACAACAATTCTACGACTTACTAAATGTTTCACAAAAATTTTTATGGGATGGTTGCACTGCACATACAGAGTTATCAATGGCATTGAGAATTTTGACCATTAAATTTGATTTTAACATGCTTATAGAAGCTTTCATTCAGGTAGCCAGAGAATTTAGTGATGGATGCCTGTACAAAAGAAAAAAACTTGGTTTGAAAGTTAGGGTGATGTGAGAAGATCAATTGATGTCTTAATGTGTGCATGATATTTTACGAGGTCGATGCAGTCTAGAAAACTTGTCAATTTTATGGTGCGAATAGATTCAAGCAAAGGGGAGAAAGAAAAAAAATAAAAAAATTACTCTATACAAGGGTTTATTTTATTTCTGTTCATACCTAGAATTCAGAGATAGTTCGCTTCCATGCATATAGCCCCTCACATGACTTGGCATAGTACTGCATCTGCCAATGGTAACTCGATGAGTAATCCGTCACATGGTGAGGCCTAGAGACATTTTGATAGTACTTATCCAGATTTTGCAGCTGAAGTTGACAATGTTTGGCTTGAGTTATGTGCAAATGGCTTCACCTCGTACAGTCCTGTTGCAACTTCATATGCATGCTAGTCAGTGATCATTATGACGTAGTTGCTACTTCTGTTTTACCTTTACTGCATTGTTTCATTTGCTTATAATTAATTATTCTATTAGTACTATTTTTTTAATGTCATTACTTTGTTTGCAGATCGCCTTAGGTGGTGCATGTGCTCAGCCACCTCATATACCCCGTATTTTGGGGACTCTTAAGATGACCTACCATAGCAGGAAGAGGAAGTAATCTACTCCTGCTAATGCTTTTGATATTGTTGCACCTCCTCCGGCAGCACCTCTCCACATGCTGCCGCTACACCTCCTGTGGAACCTCCTCCCCTACCGGCTACTGCTCCTCCCGTACCGTTGCTACCATCATCCTTTGGCACCTGCTTCAGCATCTGTTTCTACCCTGTCTCCTATGATGTCTGTTGTTTCCACACCGAGGATACACTTATTGCCATAAGTGGACTCGTAAATTATTTTTAGCTGTGTATTATGTTCATTATTCATGCTATATAATTTTTGGTAACTAATTTGTTTCTTAAGCAGATTTATTCCCCACAAACTGCCAATCTTGATCAGATGAATCAGATACCTGTTTTTAGACATAGTTGCTACTTGCCTATCTATCATGGAAGCAGATACCTGTAGCCACTCAATAAATATGGTTCATGGAATTTGAGGTACGATCATGTAGGTTGAATCAAATTTATAAATTTGATTAAATTTTTTATAATAAACACACAGATTATTTTTTACCTTGCTGACATGATCATGACAGCCCACCGGAGGGGCAAGCAGCCTTTCTGGATTGGTGAGGAGCTCTGGGGTCAGTTAACGGTAGCTTAGACCTCTCATGATTATGAGAGGGGGAGGCAGACAAATATGGTGAACCAGGTGACGGAGGGGGCCAAGGGAGTTGCACTTCATATTGGCAGATCAATCTCTATAAAAAACACTACAGAAGGCTGATAAGCTTTTCTTAGATATTTAAACATTAATTCAATTTTTGGAGTAATTATTTAGCGCTGACCTTTTTCTACATTATACAGGTCAAGAAGTTGAGCCATGCTCCCTTCATTGTGGAGCTACATGTTCAAACTCATCAACGCCCGGGATTTCGTAGTGAGTCTCATAGTATTCCAAACGAGTTGATGTAAGTTAAAAACCTTAAAGTAAAAGTTTTTTTTTAATTTAACTGTTGAAAGTGTCAATCAAACGATAGTTTCATTATGCAGGAGATGTTCGAGCAACTCTGGGAGAAGTGCTTGGCTACTTAGGCCCAAATTGATGCCAACAGTAATGGTAGTTAGTCTACCACTGCACAGTTTAAGCATGAGCATTGGACCCGGGCTCAAAGAGGATAAAGGGGGAGGGTTTATGACCTTGGAGTGAAGGGCATAGCCTTCAAAGTTGAGCTCTCCCGTGGTTCGTTCCTAGTTAGTTGAGCTCCTCACAATCAAACCAGGAGGCTCTTGCTAAGCAGGTGGCTGCAATGAACAAAGAGATCCCCCAGTTGCATAAGCAGATGCTACATGAACAATATTGTGTGGAGGACTCTATAGTGCGCACGACGGAGGCCTTAGCAGATAGTCGGGGCAAACAACTGATGACATCCGTGTAAGAGGAGAATGATGAAAGAGTTGATGGATAGTTTTTTTTATGTTTCCTTTTATTTGTAAGCATTATGCTAAAAATTTGTTGTAGAATTTTTTGGACTATCTTTACTACTCATATTTGAGATGATTTGTCACAACATCTTTTCTTTTATTAATGATATTGTTTAGAGATTTGATTTGTGATACGACTATGCTTAATGTGGTATGTTATGTGGAATATGTTTTTATGCAGGTTGTGAAAATATAATTGATATTCATTTGAAGTTGTATCTACAACAATTTTTCATTGTTCTAAGATAGTTTCCGACACAAATGAGATGGTAATCTGAGGTTGAGAGTCATCATCGAATATCTTCAGACATAATTTTCGACGCATGTTACGTATAAACAAATTCGATGCTAATACGACACAACAATTGATGAAAATTATTTGTATCAGGATATTTTAATGTAAATTAGACAGAAAATAAAATTACAGACCCTCAATTTAACGTCGAAAAAAATCAGATATAAATTCGACGCAAACCTTTAAATATCGTCAGATTTGCGATCAACTTGCATCAGATCTATCCGACACAAATATGTTAAATTTTTGTAGTGTTATCTTATGAGAACATATAACTATATATTTATTAAAATTGAAATATATGCTTGGGTTGATAGTGATTATATTAAAGATTATGTGACTTGAGTTTTAATTTTGCCGCCCTATTATATGTTTGGGTTGATAGTGATTATATTAAATAAAGAGTCATGTTAAAGAAACAACAATATGATTAAAAAATGTTCAACAATGAATGCCAAGAGATTTTCGTATGCCCTTCATCACACTGTGATAACTTAGATGAAAGAAGGGAGAGGGAATCAAAGCCAACATTCATAAGAGCGCTAACGGCTACTTCTCGAGATACATTATGAAGGTTTTTTATGTTGCTTTATTATATTATAAGAAAAAATAAAAATAATAAACATACAATTGCAACAGTTGGGCAAGAGGCTCACACCAAACGAATTTTTATTGCGTACGGACACCATAAATAAATTTACGTCCGGTGTCCGATCTGAACTGCCAAAAAATTGACCAAAAAAAACCAAAAAGGTGTATTTCAATTGTCTTGATTGGACACCGGATACAAATTTGCGTCTGATGTCCGTACGCAATAAAAACTACACATCGAACAACAAATTTTTTAAAAAGAAAATTCTGTTTGGCAAAATTAAGGGGATGAATACGAAACGCGAAGGGAATCTATTAATAAATCAAATTCAAGGAAAATATATTTTCTCATTACCTATATTTTATTTTTTACTTGTAGAAGAGTTATACATATAACAATAAAATATAGAAAATAAAAATCAGGGAAAAAATTCCAGTTATACATTATTTATGAGTGACATAACATAAAAGAAACATAATTGATATAAAATGTTATCAAATATTCAACACAAATTGTCATATTTACAAGCACAACCCTCAATTTTTTGCATCACATCTACAATAGCACATCAAAAAATATTTTAAAAGTGAAATACACTTTTACATACATAAGTTTTTTAATACAAAAGTGTTATAAATGCAAATATCAAAATTGAGCTTTGAGATATGTAAATACATAAGAATTGTGTGGTATGCATGTAAATTTCCCCAACCATCAATAATATAACGAAGAGACACAAACGTCTCCTTAATGTAAATCAAATAGAGGTTTTACACTCCATATAAAACCCAAAAAGATCCAATACCTCATTACAATTCTCAGTACTGCGGAAAACAAAAAGAAAATAGGGAAAAAAAAAACTTAGAAGAGAAGAACAAAAACCAAAAACAAGGAAAAAATTTACATTTTAACACCTAAGACTACTACTTCCACTTGTCAGCAACAATATGAGCCAAATCTACAACCCTCTGTGAATAACCCCATTCATTATCATACCACGCAATCACTTTGACCATATCATCACCCATCACCATAGTTAAAGAAGCATCAACGGTCGACGACACGTCGGAGCACCGGAAGTCGACGGACACAAGCGGTTCGTCGCAAACAGAGAGGATGCCCTTCAGCTCCTTCTCCGCAATGTCCCTGAAAGCGGCATTGACCTCCTCGGCAAATGTTTTCTTACTAACCTGAACGACAAGGTCGACGACAGAGACATTTGGGGTGGGTACTCGAAGGGCTATCCCATTTAGTTTGCCTTTCAGGGTGGGGAGCACGAGGGCCACGGCTTTAGCAGCACCAGTGGAAGTTGGGACGATGTTAAGGGCGGCGGCACGAGCACGACGGAGGTCGCGGTGGCTGGCATCCAGCAACCTCTGGTCACCAGTGTAGGAGTGAGTAGTTGTCATGGTTCCTTTGATGATACCTGCTTGTATATAAACATGATAAGAGAATCAACATAATAGAGTTGTTATGCATAGCTTATATAATATGATAAGAGAATCATAACAAACATAATCATAGGACTAATTATGAAGTTTTGTCACAAAATGGCCGTGCAAAGATTCACGTATGGTGGTTTTGGTGTTTTCATGTGGTCATCAAGGAATGAACAAAAATTGTAATGTATCAATTTTGCTAAATTTATAAACCTTTGTTACTTAGCATACGCTCTGAAATAACTTGGCCATAGCAGTGACATAAAATAACAATTTGTGGATAAGTTTTTCTTTATTTGTGCAATTTTCAGTAAGATGACATTTTTTTTCCTTAAAAAGAGTAATTTAAATGGGAAAAAAGAAATGGATCAAACAGGAAGCTAGAAAACATAGCTCAAACGTACATGTTTCGAAATGTGTTACTGACAAATTAAAGATAATGGCAAAATAGTAAAATGGAATCTTCATGAAAATGATAATAATAATAATAATAATAATTAAGTGCTAAAATGGAATGGGTATAACAATTCCAAGTAAGGATTCCCTCATAAGTGAAAGGAGAACGGGTGAAGAAAATAGGAAAAAAAACTAACAATGCTCAAGTTCCTACATAAGGAACACTACTACTTAAAAGTGAACAAATGGCACCATATAACTGCCAGAAGAAAAAAAAAGCTTTAGTAGCCGAAACCATGCTACAATAACTACTACAGCAGCTAATCCCCTCTCAATTTCGAATAAATAGCAAATTCACGTCCTCATCATCCTATTTACGCATCTTCCATAACAAACCTCATCCTATCCCTCCCCAATTTTCCTCCTAAAACTTCTCCGCAGTCGAGATTCAGATTCCTCCACAAAATCCTTCCTAGAGCCCTCTCATTTATATTTATAATCAATAATTAAATATCCTAAATGAAACTTCCAGTCAAAATTCAGTTACCAAACAGCCCAAAAGCATATCAAATTTACAATGGCTACTTTCAGCCTATTTTACTGTTCAACGAACAATATCAGAAAAAAATAAAATTAACGCAAAGATTAAACCAATTATCCAATCAACTCTACATAAAAGTATTTAATATTACAAAATCATAGTTCAAACCAATTAAACCCAATCCAATCGAATTCGTGTTAGCCCAATTCAATCAATCAAACAACCCACCTAACTCGAAATATTCTAATTTAAACATTAAGTAGGAAAAAAAATCTTTAGTCAGCCAATGATTCAATCAAATCAAACCAATCTAGTAGCATGTGCAAAGACTGTTATTAGTATTTTTGATGATTGTGGTTTTTTTTTTGTCTACCCATGATGAATTTCCCAATTACCACCATTTATTGAGGACAAATTTCCTATTCATTGATCTTCTAAAGAATGATTTTTTATGGCTATGTAATACAGAAAAGGACCTATAATTGCTCCTCTAATATTTCAAATCTTCAGGGTATAGTTTTTTGCAGCCCAATAAAATTGGTGTGGTATGACATGTCTAGTTTTAATTATCAGTTTTTTGTGTATTTTTCCTAATTTATCATTTTGTCATATGTCAAGCCTAAGATAGTTATTTCTGGTTGTGGATATGTTTGTCATTTTCTCAATTTTAGTAGGATTAAGAAATCTATCAATTTATATCCATTATCAAATAGTAAACCTTTGATGATGAAATTCATAAAAACAAAAAAAGAGTTATCAGCTGCATACACTTCTCGCCCAGTTATGAAGCTGTTTACTTCACTCTCTTAATCCTCACCTTCCCCCCTGAAGCATTCATTCATCTCTTCTTTTTATTTACCTACTTGGTTATTCCAAGATATTAAAAATTCACTGTAAACTCTGCTTACAATGCCCTCCCTGTTTTGCTGTCACTATTCTAAACTACAAAAAATTACATTTTATGTTTCTCCTAGCACCCTCTATTCTTTCATACAATTGTGAATGAGAGTGAGGGAAGTTTTAGTAATTTTTACGATTTTCCTGTATTTGAAGTCCCTTAGAAAATTTCCCATGAGATTTTAGGAATATAAATATATAGACCTACAAATTCCTCCATGTATATATTATACAAGTGAGTATTCAAGACATTTCTCCCATATGCATCAAAACTCCAGAGATAATCTAAACTTACCGTTCTTTGTGATCTGACTCTGAGTTTTGAAAGACGCCTTGCAGGTGCTGTAGTAGAGGACTGACTGTACGGAAATTAATTGAGTCTATAGGTACGCTGGGATCAATGGAAGGCAGATTGAATTTTATGTCCCAGAGATTTCCCCTATAAGGAATATAATTTGAAACACAATTTATTCTAATTCTACGAGTCAAGATCTCCCAAGATGCAAGCTCCTAAAGTTAATCATATCTTGAGTATATCCCAGAATACTCTCAATTAAGGAATCAATGCTTTTGTTCATTGGTTGATCAAGATTTAGATGAACTCATTGAAAGTAAAAATGACTCATATGGGGTTCGACAGAGGATGGAGGTCTAGTAAGCAACGAGAATCAAATGAGAATGCACTCAAAGACACGAAAATGAATATAGGAGAACTAGCCTGCCAGAGGGCATGACGGCCCCGGTTAAAATTCCATAGTTCCATCGTTTTGCGTCGCCAATGCTCTTGGTCTACCTAGCCACAAGAGTGACTAGAGAATCCTTATTTACAATTATAGATTACCACATCCAAGAGGACCTCGTAGACCAAGGGTGTGGAACTAGCACTAAGCTGACAAATGAGACTTACACTCCACTCTCATTTGATAGACAAGCACAAAATAGATTTAAAGCGCTGTATGTGATGGTGTATGCCAAGGATGACACATGGTAAGTAGGGTTCTAAGGCTAAAGGGTAAAATAGGATGTATGAGATTAGGACTTATAGCTTGATCACATACGATCAAGATGCTCAAACTATATATTCAACATAGAGTAGAGACAAGATAAAAAAAATTTTCCTAAATATAGTGTGAGAGGAAAATAAGATGTGAGGATTCCTCTCAATATAGTGTGAGGAGAGATCTAGATGGTGATTCTCCTAAATATAGTGAGGGCAATGAGAGACATAGACTCCTCAATATAGTATGAGGAGTCTAAGAGATGATTTTCCTCATTGCCACGCAATAAACACATGATGCCATAAAAAAGTTATAGTTTGGAATATTTGGTCAAAACTTCTGCTCTAGGCTTCCCTGAGCATCATCAAGTTCTATAATAGCATCGAAGCAATCCATAATTCAAATTTATTAATCTAGAGTTTTATGCTGTGTTAGTTCAGATCCATGCTCCTTAGATGACTTGGGATCTCATTATGGTTATCATATGGGTACACATGCCTAAACTAGAATGCATGACTTCCGAAAATGGCTAGTGTTTTGCTCTCCTTCACAAAATAGCTTTGTTTAGCAAGTTATAGGCCAACTAAAAATTATGCATAAAACATACATTTTCTATTTATTATTATTTATTTTTTGGCTTGGGTTACTTCTACAGAAGTGTTGCAAAATAATAAAAACAACTTTTTTATTTTAAATTAAGGTTCTATTTAAAAATAAAAGAAACATTAACTACATAAATTTTACCTTAATAAAAACAACTTTTTTTATCTTCAAAAGAGTGCAGCTTACAAAAAAAAAAAATCATTGTTCAAATATATAAAAATCGAGCAAACCAAATAATACTTGTAGTAGATCAATAAATACCATGTTTTATTCAAAAAATACTAATTAGAATGATAGCACAATTTTTTACATATTTTAGGATGTTGGATCCTAACTTATCTTTATTGTGAGAATACCCTAAGAGTCGGAATCAAAAGAGGCAAGAGAAAGATAGAGAGAACATGGTAATTTCCTCCAGAGGGAGCTAGAGAGTTTCTTTATTTCACTTGAGACCACCTATAGAAGAGGTCTAATTAGTACAATTAAAGAAAGTGGGAAACATTATGTTAACTGCCCTTAATGGATTTAATGTGTATGATTTGAATTAATGACCCTCATAATGTTAACAAAAATAATTGTTTACAATGACTTGCGAGTTTCAGTAGCTGGCGGGTTACCCGTCGGTCGGTAGACTGAAATCCGCTTGTCAGGAGAGGGTAATTGGTTGGTCCAAATATGGTTGGTCTTCTTGACAAGTGGTCTGACCGATTGGATCTATAAGACCCATTGATTGGGTCAGTCGGTCGACTGATGGGTCGACCCGTTTCGTTGGGGGAGTCATGGCTCAATTGCTATTTAGCTCAAGTCTTATAGGACTTGTGTGTCGTCTGTCTGGTCGGTTCGTCGCCTCGGTCGGATCTTTCCTTTCACAAGTACTTGGGCGGATCTTGTTGCTGTCTGTGCAGAGTATCCGACGAAAGTCCATCCTGTGATGATTTGTGAATTACCCTTGGCGGATCTTTGTCGCTACCGAATAAGGAACCATCTTCAGATCTTTGAGCTATCATGGGTTAAGAGGCGTGGCTGGTCATGCTTGGCATTGAATTGTCGTTTGATTGCTTACTCCGAAGGAAAGCTTCATATTCTTGGTTTTTCGTTATTTTTGAGATTCCTGCAGGTAGTTCCGGTTAATACAAATTAGTTCCTCGAGTTTTCCTGTTTGATGATGACACCAACTGCGATAGGGACAGGAAAATTATTAGTTAAACGTGTCACGAAAACTAAAAAAGAAGGGTTTAATAATTAGTTCTCCCTTCTTTTCATGCCATATCTATCTTATAAATAAGACCATAAATTAGGCAATTTATTTGTTGTTGAAGTTTTCTGGACTGTTGAGTAAGCTTCATGTCAAGCGGTACAAGCAAAAAGGAGGTCGACCCGAGCCTACTGGCCTTGGCAAGATATCCACCTCCTATTCTAGCATCTGGCCTTAAAAAGAAAAAGGTGGTTAGAAGGGAGAAGATGGGAGAGACGGTTGATCTTGAGCCAGCTGATCAGGTTTCTTTTTTTGAGGGGCCTAAAGGGTGGTCACTGACGAGGCCTCCCCATAAACCCGTGGATTTTGGCACGCGCGAGGATAGGGTTGTGGTGGATGTGTTGACCTTGTCTAGAGAGGGGGCTGCTGACGATCGCCGTAACCCGAGAGCGGACGTGGCCGCTCACCCTTCGTTGTTGTCCTCATAGCAGAGGAGAGGAAGCACCCTAACTAGAGAGGAAGGTCTTCCCCCGACTGGGTCGGAGCTTGAGATGCTCATGGGTATGTAAGAAATTCCTTCTGACTTTGTTTGGCGTATTAATTTGGCATTCTTTTTCAATGCAGATGATTTGATCGGAATGGAGGATGTCGAAGGTGGTGTGAGCCGTCAAGAGACGTGGTAGACTCAGTTCCTGTCGTTGTCGCTGGGCCCCTTGATTCGACCGTCCCACTTTTTCCATCGATTGTCATGAGCGAAAGCTCCCAGCAAGAACAACCTGTGCGTCGGAGACTCCTCCTTCGGTTAGCGGCATGCTGGGTGGGTGCAGGAGATGGCAAAGGTTCTACACCAAACAACAGAAAACCCTACTGACCCATCCACGCTAGGGTGGATGGCTTCTTACGAGCATCTGGAGGCCGCTTTTCAACAACAGTCTGCTATCGTCACCTGACTGGAGGGGGGAGGTCGCGTCCGTGTCGAGATGAGATCAATTCGTGATTCAGCAGTTCTGAGTCGATTCCATAACGAGGTCGGTCGGATGGACCAAATTAGGTTTGGTGGAGAGATGGTCCTCCGGCGATTGCTTGAGAAGGGGTATGCCCGGTTTGAAGCCATGGACACATTTATTAAACACTTCGTACCAAAATTTGTAATAATGTTATTTATAATAAAATAATTTTTTAAGGAATTTGAAATTAAAATTGGTGTGTACCTTTATATGGCTCTTTAATCTACGTGACTGCCCTATAAGTACAGTCGGAGGTCGCTCTTCTAAGCTTTTGCATGCTGTTCTCCAAGTTTTCTGATTTCTTCTCCTTCTTTACCTTTTGTTCTTTTTGTTTGACTGTAATGGCTCCAAAGTATTCTCCGGTTTTCTTCAACACTGTGTGGGCGGTCAATTCCTCTTTTCTGATGGACCGGGAGATGAAGGGCCTTCATAAGCATTACATATCGAGTACCCAAATTACCCTCCACAGGATGTCGATCGTTCGGCACCCGATAGATGACATTACCCCTAATCTGGTGTTCTACCAGGATCAGTTTAAGTACGGCCTCAGGTTGCCCCTATGGTCGGTGCTCAAGAGTGTGGTCACCAAGTACGGGGTCATTTCAACTGAAGTTTTGTGGAACTCCGTTGTGGCCATCATGACTTTCGTCATGTTCTGGCTCCATTTCAATATCCCCTGGTTGATCGACATTTTGAGCTACTACTTTTCCTTTAAGGTAGACAGAGGGGTTTGTCAGGTTTTAGCCTGGTCGAAAACTTCATTTGCTCGGTGTGGAAAACAAGATCAAGAACTAACGGAAAAAGTTCTTGATCGGCCCTATGTTCAATGACTGGGAGATTGTAACCTGCCCGCGGCAGGTTTCAGCAGTAAACCGAAAGCCTTACCAACAAATATGCAAACTGACCAGGAGGCGTTGGGAGGGAGACCAATGTCGGTCCCTCGGTATACCGCAGAAAGGACGATGGACCAGGTGATGAAGGGAAGATGACCCCGAGAGACTGGAGGGTTTCGGACGCTAACAAGGCTTCCAGAGCAAAAGCGGTAGAGGAAAAACAACGGCTGAAGTTGAAGGTTGATCCCTCCCGTCAGGCCTTTATGAAATGTACTACTCTTGATGTTGCGCGTCTTAGTATCGAGCGATTTAAAACTTTTATTTCTGAGACAACAATCGTCGTTCAAGACATGGTAACCGGTGAGTTAACTATTATAATTGTGCAATCTCATTCGGTAATTACATAGCAAGGCAAGGGAGCGAGAACGGGCTCTAAGGAAACTCAGAGGGGGGTTTGCAGCTGTAGATCCTACCTCTATCACGCCAAATGAGTCCATTATTGATTTTTTGTTGTATGCTCGGCCCAATGCCACTTACTTGGCTTTGGTTTAGAGGGCTAGCATGGCTGAGCCTTCTGTTGCTTCGTCTAGTTCCACTTCAGAGGGTTCTGCTTCTTCTAGCTTCAAATCCTCGTCATTTCTAGAGGGGGAAACAGTCCACCAAGAAGAGAAAGAGCTGGTGGAGGGTGCTGAAGTTTTGGCCTTTCCTTCATTGAAGAGAAAAAGAGGAGATCCCAGTTGGCGTTCGCCGGAAGGGGTTGAAGGATGTCTATCGATGAGTGATGACGACCAATTCAGCTTGATGAATGTCTCAAAGACTGGCATCCCCTGTCGGTCGACACTCAGCGTACGTAGCCTCTTTTGGAGAAAATGAAATGGTCTGCGGCATTTCAAGTGGAGCTCTTAGCTCAAAGAGCTCTCATATGAGAGACTTCTAGAGCACGCCGCATGATCGCACCTGGAGGCAAGCCAGGCTTCTCATTCATTGGGTCTTGTCTTCCTAAAAAGGCAAATTCCTTGAGGGCAGCTAAGGAGACCCTATTAAAGTCCCAGGAAGAAGTTGCTCGCCTGACCAATGATCTCCAAAGGGCTTGCGACAACCGAGACTTCAGCAGGTTAAAGTTGTAACAATCTGAACAAAGGGAGGAGCAACTGAAGAAGAAGATCACCAAACTTAAGGGAGATTGGAGCCGCTTGTCCCCCAAGAATAGCTGAATAACATAGGCTGGAGATTGAGTATGCTACCAAGCGGTTCATTTGCAATGGTTTGGTCGACCTGAGATCGCCGATCTTGTTGATGTCTCATAGGAGGGTGATAGCTTGGGTAGGGGAGCGAATCTTCCGGCGGCCAAAGTGAGGATCAATCGGCTACTCGTTAGAGAGTTTTTTTTTATTATTGAAAGCTTGCTAGCATTATACAAAAAAAAGACTTGTAATTCTTTCTCCACATTAATGAAAAGGACCTCTTTGCCTTTTCGTAATTGCTTTCACCATTTGGGTTTGTAAAAAGGAAAAAAATTTTGTTTTACCTAGGACATTGGTCCGCTAAGAGACTTACTCTCAGGTCAGTCCATGAATTTTGAGAAACCAATTTAATCACAGTATCTCGATTGATTTGACTTTTGCTTCTTCCAAGTGTTTATGTCTTATCATCCTTTTGAGTGGATATCAGTCCTGATCGATCTTTCCTCCAGGCACGGATCATGTCGTTACCTAAGAGGGTGATGACCAAGGTTTTTGGTGGTAAATTTTGCTTTCCTTTTACGGATCTTGTCGTAAGTGGAGAGAGAGTCGCCCCTAGACAATCTGCTGTAAGACTCCAGCCGGCCCGCGACTGAAAGGTATTGATTTTTCTGACCGACTATATAGCGTCCAATCGTCCATCGCCTAGATCGATCGATCGACCTATCGATTTCTCCAGAATCAATGGGTCACTTAACAAAATGCGGTCGCTTTTCTGGACCTAGCGAGAATTTGCCCTATTTTTGCCCGCTCATGTGGGTCTTTGATACTCTGTCACCCGTCAAGCATAGATCTTGTCGTCGCCCAAGAGGGTGTCCACTTAGGACTTGTGGTAGATTCCTACATCTCTCTCGCGAATCTTGTCGCTAGTGAGCGGGAAAAAAACACATTGATTGTCCTAACCTGTTGGTCCTTTGGGGGCAATCTGGACCTAGGGGTGGCTCGACTTTTCTTATTGTCCTACAATCTCTGACAGCCCGCATTTAGCGTGCGGCAGCCTATCGAGCAAGATTTAAGACATACATGAACGGGCTCAGTTCTTCAAGTATCGGGAATGGACCCATAGAATTAATGCTTTTGTGGGGTAAGAGATGCTTTTTAAAAAGCCTCTTTGACTACAACGTCCCTTCAATTTGCTGAGTTGTCATCATTAGGTGGGCCCTTCGCAAGCTTTTCTGCAGGCGGTGCCCACTTTAAGCCATTGAACCTCTCCACTATATGAAGGGGAAGGAAGTTCTTTATCTCCTTACCTTCTGATTATGCGTGTTTGTTTTGCAAAAATTCGGCAAGCTTGGCGACTCTTCGCTCAGTCGGAAGCGAGGGTAATCTTCCATCGCGGATGTCGAAGGACCTTCGAGGTCCACGCCTCTTTAATTTTTTTTTTCTTCGAGTCGTGTGTCGAAAGGAGGAATTTTCTTTGGGTCGGGTGACACACGAGTCGAGTTAGACACCCGGCCGAAATTCCTTCCCGAGGACGGGTGTAGTGGACTTCCGGTAATGGTGGAGATGAGGCCACTTCATTTGGAAGTTGAATACGCCCGTTCGAACATTGCTACTGGATATTTGGAGGTTTTTGGATCCTTAGACCCCAACGGTCCATGAGTAGAGCATGGCACCTCTGGCAGCAACAATTTCTCTTCTTTTTCCAACTGCTGCGCATCGCAGGAGAAGTTCAGAAGAGAGTGGGAGTCCGGGCGAGGACTACCAACCTTTTTTGTTCCGGTTGTATTCCGCTTTCGATTCGTACTTAAGAAACAATCGGATGTAAAAGAGGTTGGAATGCGGTCGAACGACGAGAACGGGGAATAAAGTCGGAGTTCTTGGAGAGAAAAAGCCAGCCAACTTCCAACAAGGCTCTCGTCAATGGAAGACACTTTTTTGCGGCGGATGTGATGATTCATGGACGAAGCATACATCCAACATGTTCCCAAGGAAGATCACATCCACCTGACGATGCGTTGCCTAGAGAGATGAACTTGCAATATTCTTCTCTCACTGGCAGCGATGGTCAAGTTTTCTCGCTCCTTTCCAACGGTAGTTGTCAGCGTTTTCGGTAGGACAATGATGTTTGAAAAAGTTGAGCTCCAAGCAACCTACGTAGAGCCTTCACCTTCTTGATCTGTCGATAGGAATAAATAAAATTACCCTTTTTTTATGCATACATTGTTTTTTGTCAAATCTTATTTCCTGTGGATTTTTATTGCAGTTGTGTCGTGGTTAACTTGTTGTCGATCAGCCTTCGATGCCTCTCCTATAAATTTTGTTTGATTCTAGCAGAGTTAATCGGTAAGGACGATTGTTCGGCGAAATTCGATTGGAGTTCCCTGAGTATATTATCAAAACTACAAGTAACAACACTTGCCTTCGTGTATACAAGAAATACATTTGAAGAATATAAAGTTTTTCCAAGTAAAATTTTTTTTAAGTCGCCCCCGCTCCATGTCAGTGAGAGTTTCTTTCCAGCGAATGTCTTTAGCTGATAGGCCCCAGACAGCACGCGTTGGATGACAATGTAAGGTCCACTCCAAGTATGGTTTAATTTACTAATTGCCCGTCCATAGGTTGCTGGGCTGGCCTTTTTTTGCCAAGATCACCTGGGACAAAAAACTTACCGAACATGTTTGTTGAAATAACGAGCAATTCGCCTCTTAATTTACTCATGTCGGAGTGCTGAGCTGGCTCGAGTTTCCTCAGCGAGGTAGAGGGCTAGCATCGCCCCCTCGATGTTAACATGCTGCCACTTGATCAGCTCATCCCCGGGGAACGAAGAGGTTGTAACGACCCTTTTGATGTGGTGATCATAATCGGTCGGTAGCACCTCCATTCTATGGGTTAGCATGAACAGAGTTTGTCCGGTCGACGAAGAAGGCATTGTTTGAATCGCCCAGAGCAACGATGGCAGTACGTCCGCTCAGTTCCCTTGGCTCCTTCAAACATTTTGTTTAATAGATTCAGGATGAGTTTGTTAATTTTTTCGGCAACCCATTCATCCTAGGATTCCTAGGATGATGAACTAAAGCAAACTTCAGATCAATCCCCTATTTTGTGCAGAAGTCTTTCACTCGCTGGTCAACAAATTGAGTCTAATTGTCAGTAATGATGACGAGTGGCAGCCCATACCTGCAAATCAAGTCGGACCATATGAAATTCCAGACTGCCTAAATTCCAAACTACCTCTGCGTTGATTTGAGCAAGTGGTTTCACTTCGATCCAATTTGAAAAATAATCGACTGCCACCAAGAGAAAATTCCTTTAACCTTTCGACGGAGGAAAAGACCCAAGAATTTCTAGTCCCCGCGTGGCAATTGACCAAGGGCTAACGATTGATTGTAGCTTCCAAGCCGGCTGATGATGTAAAGACACGTATTTTTGACACTTTTTGTACTTTTTTGAAAATTATGACGCAACTTTCAAGAGAGTCGGCCAAAAATATCCATGTCATTGCACGCGATATGCTAGGATTTTTCTTTCGAAGTGACTGCCACATTCTTTAGAATGCACAATCCCGGAGCACATCATGGACTCCCCCCTCTTTCAAGCACCTCAAGTATATCGATGTAAGCAACCGCCTGAACAACTTCCCGTTGATTAATAGATATAGGGCGGCTTTAATTTTAAAGCACTTGGATCTTTGATGTTCTCTTCTATTTTTCCAGTCTCCAGGCAATGGATGTATGGATCAACCCAGCTCCGGATCTCGTCGATCGTTACCTCCATGGCCTCTAATTTGTCGATCGTTTGCTTTGTAAGTTTTCTAGATACTCCTCCCAAATAAACGTGTTTGGAGAGGATATTGGCAACTTGATTATCCTCTCGACTGACGTGCTCGATGCGAAAGATTTTCAATCTTCTGATTTCCTTCTTTATCTTGGAGAGGAATCTGATCATTAGCTCGTCCTTGGCTTCGAATTCTCCGTTAACTTGATTCACGATCAACAAGGAGTTAGACCTTACCAGAAGGTCCCGAGCGCCCATCTCATAATTCAGGCGGAGTCCGGCGAGCAGAACTTCATACTCTGCTTGATTGTTTGTGGCATTGAACTCGGCCACGATTGACTGATAGAGATGTTGTTGAGCCAACCCCGTTGTTGCTTGCTTGGAGGCTCCATTGACGTATAGGACCTATTTCCGGTTGTCAGTGACAATTCTAACATCCTGGTCTGACACGGAGAAATCAGTCAAGAAGTCAGCGATCACATGAGCTTTGACTGTCGTCTGAGGAACGTAAGTGACGTTGAATTCACTGAGCACTATTGTCCCCATTAGCAGTCGTCTGGAGTGCTTTAGCTATGTGAGCACAGATTTCAGCTAATGGTCTGTGATGATCTGGATCGGATGCATCAGAAAACACGGTCAAAGCAAAAGTTAGTTTTTCCATAATCAAGTAGCTAGTTTCGGCGCCATGAAGCAATCAGCTCGTGTGGTAGATTGGGTATTGTTTTACTGCCTCCTCTTAGACCAAAACTGAGTGTACAACCTCTTGTCCCACTCCGAGGTACAGTGACAGTTCTTCCATTGGCTTCGGCCTCTGGAGCAGTGGTGGGGACACTAAGGAACGCAGCGCATTTGTCGGCCTACTTTGGGACGAAGCAACTAAGCCCGGCAATCCAACCAGTTAGCCTTTGAATTTCTTTGGTATTCCGCATGGTCTACATTTCTAGGATTGCCTATACTTTCTCCATATTAACTTTCAATCCTTCGAGAGTCAACAGAAAGCCAAGAAACTTGCGAGTCGATGCCCCGAAGGTGAACATGAAGGGGTTTAACCTCATATAGTATTTTTTAAGTGTTCCAAATGTCTCTTTTAGGTCTTCAATGTGTTATTCAGCTGAATTACTCTTAACCAGAATATCGCCAGCATATATCTCAACATTCTTTCCTTTTTTTTATTAGAAAAAATTATATATCCGAAGGTGCACTTAAAGGGGTTTAACCTCATAAAGACCGTTTTTTTCTGCGTTGTTTAAGTGCATCTTTATCTAGTGGTAACCAGAGTAAGCGTCAAGGAAACTCATTACCGAGTATCTGGTCGCTGTGTCCACCAAGGTGTCGATCTTTTGCAGGGGGTAGGTGTTCTTTGGGCAAATGACATTGAGGTTGGTAAAGTCGACACACATTCACCGCTTGTCGTTGGCTTTATTGACCATCACGACGTTCAAGATCCATATTGGGCCTAGACTTCACGGATGTAGTCGGCATCCAGCAGCTTCTGTTCCTCCACTGTTATTGGTTCAACAAAAGTTCTGGCGATCAATCGGATCTTCTACCGAACCAACCAATAGTAGGGTTTTCAACTGGTGACACGTTGCATCGATTGAAACGTCGGGCATCTCTGTTATGGTCCAAGAGAACACCTCTTGATAATACTCCTGAAGCATCCGTGTCAGCTGGTTCCTAAACCTTGTATCGAAATTTTCACTAATCAGAAAGATCTTTACTGAATTCTTCATCGGAGACAGGTACCTAGAGGGTGGCCTTGCTGATCTCGAGATCCCCCTTCATCTGGATCTAGATCTCGAGTGGTTTATGGTCAACGTTCGAAACCCCTTGTAAATAGTTGTTCCTAGACTGCTCCATGTTCGCCCGGACCATAATCACCCCCTAGTCGCCCGGGAACTTTATGGCCAGATGGTAGGTAGAAGTCATTGCCCGACAGTTATTCAGAAGTGCCACCTGAACATAGAATTATAGATCGGCGAGAATTCCACCATGAGAATGTCCTTTGTGCTAGTATATTGGTTCTGGGGTTCTTCCCAAGAGATGTCGTGGAGAATCTGAATAGCGGGTCGGCCGGTCCTGTCAACCGGTCGGCCTCCATGCCGATTTTATCGAACACCATTTTGAATAGGATGTTCACTGAACTCCCTATATCAACGAGAATGCTCCTCGACTAGCAGTTGCTGATCAATGTCGTGACGAAAATCGCCTTATTGTGGGGGTTCTTTTTCAGTTGGAGATCTGCATCTGTAAAGACAATTGTTAAAAGGTTACATGTATATAGGAGGATGGAACATACCTCCCCCAAATACGGCCTCTTTACGCCTTTGGGTCAAGGTCCTCCCTTAATGATGGTTGGGATTATCCCTGTTATGTGGACTTCATTTGCTCGAACAAGCCCGTTTGTGAGTTCTGAAGGTTTACCCTGCATTGTGTATGCACACCGACTGTAATGAACTCCTTTAGCTTCCCAATAAGGATGAGTTCTTCAATCGGGTTTTGGAGGTGACGAAATTCTTCCGTGTCATGACTGTGGTCACGATGGTACTAGCAGTACCTCTTCGGGTTCCGTAAGGTCGGAGTCTTCTTCAATGTCAAGGCCGATTTGAAATTGTCCTTGTTTTGGATGGCTTGAACTATTTCAGTCATTGACACGTTGAGGGGTGTCAAACCATGCATTTCCCAATAAACAGGTCGCTCGTAATATTGAGTCGAATGTTGGTCAGAGCGTAGCTTTCGGTTATTATTTCCCTGCTGATCCTGAGACCGAGAGTTGTTATTCTGGTGACCAGTTGAGGACTGATTGTCCTCGCTTTCTGTGGTTCGCCTTGTTCTTTCTGCTTCTTCGAGGGATGGTCAGGCGACTCCGGCTTATTCTTCAGGGAGCCCTAGAAGTCTTCTTCAGCGAGTATGTGCTCATTCGTCATCTCCAATACCTCTGCAAAAGCAGTAGGTTTGAATAAGTTTAGGTCATACCTAAACTGCTTGCTTAGGAGTCCTCACCTCAAAGTTGTTCCTGCTATATCAAGCTTCAAGTATTTAATTTCCAGTATCTCGTTCTTGAAGCGGGTGATGTAGGCACATAGGCTCTCGTTTTCTCCCTGCTTGAGATCGAGCAAAGTGTCTGAGTCTTTCCTCAGCTTCTGTACATATGAGAAGTGCGAAACGAAGAGTCTTTTAAACTTGTAGTAATTTGGGATGATTTCAGTTGCCAGACCGTTGAACAACCGAAGAACCAACTCTTTTAGGGTGGTTCAGAAGAGATGACACATTATGGGATCGTTAATCAGAAGTAGAACGATCGATGATTCGAACAACGCTAACTGGTCGATCGGGTCGGTTTTTCCTTTGTAAGAATCAAGGTGAGGAATCCTTAGCTTAGGTGGCGGTATTGCCTCTTTGATTTGACAGGTAAAAGCCCCTTCTGCAAGCGACCGAACAGGCATTTGCATCTGCTCTTCCCACCATTTTTTTTGCTTTTGCAGACGCATCGCCATGTCCGCCGTCCGCTTGTCATTGACCTGGTTGTCCGGAGTAGGTGAGTTCCTTGGTAGGAGCCTTTGGGGACGGCCCCCAGAGGTTTCATTTCCAAACGAGGCGTCTCATCGTTCCTCTAGGTTATTGCTACCCGGAGGACCTCAAATTGTTCCATCATGAGGGTAATTTTGGGTGTGCAGGCTCTGGACTTGCTCGTGAACATCTAGTTTTATAGTATCGTTATTGGGTTCCATGCGCACTATCTCTCTTTGGGAAGTTACTCCTTCGTAGTCTTTTTCACTTCTCGTTTATGGCATGTTTCACACTCACCGCACCACCTTCCAGGATGTTAGATCCTAACTTTTCTTTATTGTGAACAAACCTTGTGAGTCAGAATCAAAAGAGACAAAAGAAATAAAGAAGAGAAAAACAGATCACGGTAATTTCCTCCAAAGGGAGCAAGAGAGAATTCTTTTATTCCACAAGAGAATGCCAATTTAAATGGGTCAAATTAGTACAATTAAAGGTGGAAACCGTTATGGTAACCGCCCTTAATGGATTTAATGTGTATAATTGGAATTAATGACCCTCATAATGTTGACAAAAATTACGGTTTACAATAACGGTTTAAGTAAACATTGTCAGCCGGCGGGTTACCGATCATGTTGGTCGGCAGGCTGAAACCCGCCTATGCCGAGAGNCGATCGTGTTGGTTGGTAGGCTGAAACACGCCTATGCCGAGAGGAGGTAATTAGTTGGTCCAAATATAGTCAGTCTACTTGACAAGAGGTCTAACCAATTAGTTTTGCAAGACTTATTGCTTTGGTCAGTCTGACTGATGAGTCAACCTATTTCATTGAGAGTTGTGGCCCACTTGCTATTTGGCTCAATTCTTAGAAGACTTATGTGTCGTCAGTTTGGNTTTGTGGCCCACTTGCTATTTGGCTCAATTCATAGAAGACTTATGTGTCGTCCTTTTAGTCAGTTTGTCATCTCAGCCGAATATTTCCTTAAGGCGAATCTTGTTGCTGCCTATGTGGAGTATCCGACGAGACACCATGCCGGAATGATTTGTGTCTTACCCTTGGCAGATATTGTCGTTACCGAGTATGGAACCATCATTGGAGCTTTGACATATCCTGAGTTTAGAGACGCGGCTTCTCATGCTTGGCGTTGAATTGTTGGTCGATTGTCTACTCCAAAGGGAAGCTTCGTATTCTCGGGTGTTTGTTATCTTTGAGATTTGCGCCGGTAGTTTGGATGTACACAACACAAACTAAAAAACCNAGTTTGGTCAGTTTGTCACCTTGGTCGAATCTTTCCTTAGGGCGGATCTTGTTGCTGCCTATGTGGAGTATCCGACGAGACTCCATGCCGGAATGATTTGTGTCTTACCCTTGGCAGATATTATCATTACCGAGTATGGAACCATCATTGGAGCTTTGACATATCCTGGGTTTAGAGACGTGACTTCTCATGCTTGGCGTTGAATTATTGGTCGATTGCCTACTCCAAAGGGAAGCTTCGTATTCTCGGTCATTTGTTATCTTTGAAATTTGCGCCGGGAGTTTGGATGTACACAACACAAACTAAACAACCAAGATAAATATGAGAATAAATCATATGCCATAATAAAATAATTGATCACATTATAAACAAAACTAATCAAAATAAAAACAACAAAGATGTGAGGAGCAAATAGCAAAAACTAAGACATTGGGAAAACAAAAAAGCAACTTAAAAGAATCTATAAATGAAGAAAACACTCAAAAACTTAAATAAATAAAAGTTGTGGATAATGGATTAAAAATATATAGCTTAAAGATAAGTCGCACATATATGGCAATTTAGACAACAACAAAGCAAACATAAATATTTTGACAAATTGCCAAAGATACGAAGGAGCCTTCCTGAGATGTTTTAGTCACCAAAACAAAGAACTAAAGCACTCTAAGCATTTCTTTGTAAATGAATGTGTAAAGTGTTCAGTGGTGATATTGCCAAAAGACTCTACTGCCTCAATAAGTACACTTTGAAAACTTATAATTATTTCAAGGACTGATTTGCCTAAGCACCAACCAAGAGTTATATGAGAGCGATTGTCTACTATGTAAAATCTGAAAGGCTACAGCTCTAGCAGATACTAAAGGTATGCAATACGGAAAGGATGAGATCTCACATTTGTTTGAATACACTTAAAAAGAATAAAAGATTTGTTTCTTATAGCCATAGATTAGGTGAAGAAAAACAGAGATGGGTAGCAAAATATTTCACAGGAATCTTTCTTGGAAGACTAACCCTCCTAAGAAATCATAATTTTAAGTTACAGCTAAAAAGAAGAATGAAGGATAGGAGCACATTTATCCATAATCAATTGCAATATTTTTAAATTATAACCAGATAAAAAAGAATAACTCGCTTCGGCAGTTAAAACTGAGATAATATCAGATCAAACTGAGTATATAGCATCTATTCCAAAAAGCATCTCAATTTTATCATTGAAACTAAAGCTCAATTTATGTTCAAATAGGTAGATGGACTATGCCGAGGATGATATATTTTGGGAAAATTCCATAATCTTTAAAAAAAAAGGGCACCTCCAATTGTATGCCATTACATCTAGAAATTATGGCAATTAACGCAATCTTATGAATTAAGAAATAAAAATATGAATGAACAGTCCGTGCCCATGTGGCTAATTGAAATTCAAGAAAGTTGAACTGCTACAAAATGAGGAGAATTGGATCACTAAACTTTAATGATTTTGGCAATAAGATGGGCATGAGTCAAACACATAAACTAGTATGCTAATAATGGGTCTAGATATGTAGATGAATGATTCAAAACTCCATGGTTTATGAGATCTCAAATCGATGCCATATTTTAAGTCAGCATCTAACAATATTTATAGCATAATCACTGATTTTGGCTTTTTAAGAAACTAGATTAAAGTGTTAATTCAGGATAAAGTTATTATACACATTTTGATTTTCCATTTTACAAGATTATGGCCGTAATAATGAAAATTCATCCTTAAATAGCTTGATGTTGAAGGTCTGCAAAACAAACCTCATCTTCAATGCTGAAATTTTATGGCTATATGTAGCAGGGTAAAATGCCCGTCTCTGCATAGAAATGTAGTAATCTCTCTCTCTCTCTCTCTCTCTCTNGTTGATGCTAAGAACATACGTTTTAACAAATACATGCTGGCATATTCAACGAATGAAAATATATATTCACTTTTTCTTAGAAGAAGAACCTTGACAGATGCGGAGTCTATATTCTCTCAAACCACATCGACCTTAAAGTCTTAAATATGATTTTATTTTGATTTTTTACAACTAGTGGCTGTCAAACGCAAGATCTTATTTACATCTAATGCTTTATACCTACCATTAGGTGTGCAAATTCACCTGATGGGTTGGATTCAACTTTAATTTTATGCTGACCCAACTTGAATTCCACTAGTTTATTACATGGGTCAAAATATTTGACCCAAACATGCAGTAACTCGTTTAACTCATTTATTATATAAATCATGCCTTTTTTTTATCAATACAACCCAACTAACTTGAATGACCCGTTCATACATGTAAAATGTGATGTTATGTATAGTGCTTTTATTATACCTTTTGTGCTAGTTCTATACTCTTTTTGTTTATATTTTTTGTATATGCGTGGTATACAAGAACTAATCTAGCACTTGGAAGAAATTGAGCTAAGTATGGACTTAAGAGTGTGGGTGAGAAGTTTCTAGCCAAGAACCCGAGAGCACGATACTATGGCGGCAGAAACTAGCACTCCAATGCTCGCAAAGCCAGCAATGCTAGTCCCAACATTAGAGCCACAACCTACCTCATTAGCACCTCGGCATTGCTCACCAACATAGAGTGGTTACGCAAATCAAATGACAAGTTGGATAATTTGAGAGATAAAATCAAACAAATTATAGTGACAAAGAAGCCTTTTGGAAGCCTGAAAATGACTTAGAGTGTAGGTGAGTGTGACTTTATATTGTGTTAAGAGAATTAAGAGGAATTTAATGGGAGGAGTGTATTGTAAGAGAGTTGGCTTGAGCGAAAAAGGTTACAATCTGGGTTTTTCTTTCCTTTTTGTAAATTTTGTCTTTCTATCAATGAATTCTCTTATATTTTCTCCAAAAATGCTTAAGAAATAAATTTTCATGCTTCTTTGACTTGGTATTTTGAAGTTTTTCTTTAGTTCACATGAAAACTTGGAAAAATTGTGTCATGTTGATGTGTTAACATTTAATATTTAATATACTTTCTTGTTGGCACTAAAAAATATTTAAAATAACTTATGATCTAGGACTATCAGAAGAAAACTAAAAAGAGCAAGTGAGTTAGCCCAAAATTTCTTAATAGAAAAGAAATGTTACCATTAGGAGATTGCAATCACATAGGAGTTATGAGAAAATCATGGGAGTCTTTATAGGATTAAAAGGACTTAATCATAACATATACTCCAATGCTTTTATGTTTAGAAAGAGAGTAAGAAATAATTGTCACTGGTTGTGAACATTAATTAGAAGAATTTAGTAGATGAATAAAAAATTTTCACATAATCCAACTCTAAGAAATTTTTTTTTTCAATCTACAACAACAAAAACAACAAGTCTTTATCCCAATAAATGGGGTCAGCTACATAAATCCTTTTTCTCCATTGCATCCTATTGAATGCCACACTTTCATTTAATTCTGATAAATTAAGGTCATTTTTTATACAAAAAGCCTAAGTCTTTCAAGGTCCACCCCTGCCTTTCTTAACGTAAGTCAAATCAAAAGCATCTACTCTCCTGTACGGATCAAAAACATCTACTCTCAATCTAAGTCAAAGCAAAAATATTTAGTTCTTGCTTTCACATTTTAAGACATTTAGAAAACTTTTCAAAACCATCGACAGTTTTAAAATAAACTGAAAGTTTTCAGACTAGTGATTAAACTAGTTTAAAAAGTAATAAAAGTTTCTCTTGGGATCGATAATTCAGACTCAAAATCTGAATGTTATTTAATCGACACGTATACTTATGAGGTAACTTCATCACATCGCATATAAAATTTTTGGCACCGTCGTCAGAAAAACGATGTTAATATGTTTATTTAGAATAAATACTAGATAAGAATTTGAAGTTTAGGTTCAAAACAATAGTGTTATTTGTTGTTTATATTTAACTAATTTCATAACCTTTTTTTTATTGTGTGTTGCTCATTTAAATTGGCTTCAATTTATTTTAAGAAAAAATAAAAATAGAAAGTATGTTATTTGTTGTGTGAAAATTGTGTTATCTTGCATTTTTTAACGAGTTATATTTTGTTAATTGTAACGTAGGGTGCTAGTTAGCCTTGAGTTACATGCGTATAATTAAATCTGTTGAACTAGTGTCATTTAACCCTAAAATAGAGAAAACTACTGAAAAAATTTTGAAAAGTTACAATACTAAAAAGGAATTTAGAAAAAATGGTGAATCCTTAGGAATAAAAAGTTTAGTTTAGATCACTTAAAGGATTTTACCAACCCTATGGTGGATGAAATTTATTAGAGTATCAGTAACTCTATCATTTCAGCTAATACTTTTGAAACAAAACAAGTTATAATTATAATGGTTCAAAATACTCAATTTGAAGGTTCATTTATGAAAATCAAAACATACAAATAGCCAGCATTTTAGAATTGTGTGCAGTATTAAGATATAACAGTGTCTTAGATGATGATAGTAGACTTAGGTTGTTCCCTATTTCACTTAGGAATAAGACTAAGATATGACTTAATTCTTAAGCACCTGAGTCTATCATAACTTGGAATAATTTGGGACAAAAGTTAATTGCTAAAAACTTTTCTCCTTTCAAAACAATCAAGCTTATGAATGACATAACATCCTTCATCCTAAACGATAATGAGAGATATATGAAGCTTGAAGGAGATTTAAAATCTGCTTGGGAAATGCCCACACTATATCCTACTTAATTGGTTGATTATAAAAATTTTTATAATGATTTGGTAAAATCATTAAAGTCTATAATAGATGCTACGACAAAAGATATTTCAATGTGAAAACCATTTGAGGAGGCCTATGCACTTATTGAAAAAATTGTTACTAATAACTGTCAATGACCTTTTGAGATAATAAACACTAGAAATATAAACAACATTCATGAACAAAATGTTTTGTATATTTTGGCTACATTGGTAGCTGCAATATCTAAGAAATTAGACAACTTAAGCTTGAATTCAACTCCAAAATCACTAATAATCAATAAGAATGCACATGGACAACTAGTTGATCTTAGTCTAATATTTGTGAAGTTAATGAATGTCATAAATAATAAACCCAATAAGCCCTATAAGAACACCTACAATCCTAGTTGGAAAAATCACCCAAACTTTAACTGGAATAACTAAAATGTAGGAAATCATCAATAGGATAACAATCAACAAAAATTTCTTAGGCAATTGGAATAATCAAATAAATGTTTTTAAAAAAGAATAACTCGCTTAGCTGTTAAAACTGAGATAATATCAGATCTAAGTGGGTAGACAGCATCTATTCCAAAAAACATCTCAATTTTATCATTGAAACTAAACCTCAATTTATGTTCAAATAGGTATATGGAATATGCCAAGGATGATATATTTTGGGAAATATCCATAATCTTAAAAAAAGGACACCATCAATTGTATGCCATTACATCTAGCAATTATGACAATTAAAGCAATCTTATGAATTAAGAGATAAAAATATGAAGGAATAGTCTGTGCCCAGTTGGCTAATTGAAATTCAAGAACGTAAAACTCCAACAAAATGAGGAGAATTGGATCACTAAATTTGAATAATTTTGGCAATAAGATGGGCATGAGTCACACATAAATTAGTGAGCTAATAATGGGTCTAGATATGTAGATGAATGATTCAAAACTTCATGGTTTAGGAGATTTCAAATCGATGCCATATTTTAAGCCAGCATCTAACAATATTGATACTATAATCACTGATTTTGGCTTTTTAAAAAACCAGCTAAAAGTGTTAATTCAGGTAAAAGTTATTATACACATTCTGATATTCCATTTTACAAGATTATGGTCGTAATAATGAAATTTCATCCTTAAATAGCTTGATGTTGAAGGTCTACAAAACAAGCCTCATCTTCAATGCTGAAGTTTTATGGTTATATGTAGCATGGTAAAATGCACGTCTCTGCATAGAAATATAGTAATCACTCTCTCTCTCTCTCTCTCTCTCTCTCTCTCTCTCTCTCTCTCTTATTGTCAAATGATAAAAAACTAATTGAATGGAGAAATATTGCTATTCAGAACCCCTATTTTTCTTAGGAAATGCAAAAATATAACAAGGAAAATCCTTTACCTCACCAAATATCTTTCTCAAGCAGTCCCAAAAAGGAAAAAAAAAACCATGCACATTCAAGTAAATCACATCATCATTTAACAAAATCTATAAAATGGATAATCAAGCATTCTTTCCATTCCGCTAAAAATAAAATGAAATATCCATATGCATCAAATAGCCATGGAATAAAAAGAATCCAGTTTATTGGTTTTATTTGTCAATTAATACTGAGAACATGCATTTGAAGTTGATGCTTAAACCATACGTTTTAACAAATACATGCAGGTATATTCAACGAATGGAAATATATATTCACTGTTTCTTAGAAGAAGAACATATACAGATGTGGAGTCTATATTCTCTCAAACCACATCGATCTTAAAGTCTTAAAAATGTTTTTATTGTGATTTTTTACAATTAGTGGCTGTCAAACGCAAGATCTTATTTACATCTAATGCTTTATGCCTGTCATTAGGTGTGTCAAATCAAGTTGATGGTTTGGATTCAAGTTTAACTTGACCTGAATTCAACTAGTTTATTACATAGGTCAAAATATTTGACCCAAACAAGAAATAACTCGTCTAACTCATTTATTATATAAATCATGCCTTTTTTTATCAATACAATCCAACTAACTTGAATGACCCGTTGATGTATGTAAAATGTGATGTTATGTATAGTGTTTTATTATACCCTCTATGCTAGTTTTATACTCTTTTTGGGCATATTTTTTTGTATATGCGTGGTATACAAGAACTAATTTAGCACTTGGAAGAAATCGAGCTAAGTATGGAATGTGCCCCAACGCCAAAATGAAAAGGTCCAGAAGCCAGATGGACATTGTCACCGTGTCACAAAAGGGGTCCCTTAGTGCCCAAAGTAAGAAGTTTCTAGCCAAAAACTCGAGAGCACAATACTACAGCCAGAAGCTAGCACTCCAGTACTCACAAAGCCAACGATGCTAGTCCCAACATTAGCGCCCCAACCCTATCTCATCAGCCCCTCGGCACTGCTCACCGACATAGAGTGGTTATGCAATTCAAATGACAGTTTGGACAATTTGAGAGATAAAATCAAACAGATTATAGTGGCATAGGAGACTTTTGGAGGCCTGAAAAAGACTTAGAGTGTGGGTGAGTGTGACTTTATACTGTGTTGAGAGAATTAAGAGGAATTTAATGGAGAAGAGATGCATTGTAAGAGAGCTCGCTTGGAGCGAAAAATGCTACAATATTACTCTTGTAAATTTCGTCTTTTTATTTATGAATTCTCCTATGTTTTCTCTAAAAATACTTGAGCACTAAATTTTCATGCTTCTTTGACATAATATTTTGAAGTTTTTGTTTAGTTCACATGAACTATGTCATGTTGATGTGTTAACATTTAATACATAATAACTGGCCCTTAAAAATATTAAAATAACATGTGATTGAGGACCATCAGAAGAAAACTAAACAGAGTAAGTGGGTTAGCTCACAATTTCTCAATGGGATAGTAATATTACCATTATGAGATCGCAATCAAATATGGGAATGAGAAATCAGGGCAGGATTAAAAGGACAAAATCATAACATATACTCCAATGTTTTTATGTTTGGAAAGAGAGTAAGAAGAAATTGTCTCAGGTTGTCAAAATTAATTAGAAGAATTTAGTGGATGAACATAAATTTTTCACATTATCCAACTTAAAGAAGTTTTTTCTCAGTCTATAACAACAACAACAAGTCTTTATCCCACTAAATGAGGTCGGTCACATGAATCCTTTTTCTCCATTGAATCCAATTGAATGCCACATTTTCATTTAATTCTAATAAATTAAAATCATTTTTTATACAAAAAACCCAAGCCTTTCAAGGTCTATCCATGCCTCGAATTAAAAACATCTATTCTCCTAACCGGATCAGAAACATCTACTTTTAATCTAGTCAGCGCAAAAATATTTAGTTTTCACTTTCACATTTTAAGACATTTAGAAAACCTTTCAAAACCACCGACACTTTAAAAATAAACTAAAAGTTGTTAGTGATTAGACTAGTTTAAAAAGTAACAAATGTTTCTCGTGGGTTCGATAATTTAGACTCAAAATCCGAACGCTATTTAATCGACACGTATACTTATGAGGTAACTTCATCACATCGCAAATAAATCAAATTTTTAGTGTCATCGTTAGAAAAACGATGTTAATATTTTTATTTAGAATAAATACTATATGAGAATTTGAAGTTTAAGTTAAAAAATAGTAACATTATTTGTTTTATATATTTTAATAATTTCATAACCTTTTATTGATTGTGTTTTGCTCATTTATATTGGCTTCAATTTATTTTAAGAAAGAAAAAAATAGAAAGTGTGTCATTTGTTATGTGAGAATTGTGCTATCTTGTGTTTTTTATCGTGTTTTTTGTTAATTGTTAACTTAGGGTGCTAGTTAGTCTTGAGTTACATGTGTATAACTGAATCTGTTGAACTAGTGTCATTTAATTAAAAAAGAGAAAACTACTGAAAAAAATTTGAAAAGTTACAATACTAAAAAAGAATTTAGAAAAAATGGTGAATCCTTAGGAATAAAAAGTTTACTTTAGATCACTTAAGGATTTTACCAAATCTATAGTAGATGATATTTATTAGAGTATCAATAACTCTATAATTTAAGCTAATACTTTTGAACCGAAAAAAGTTAATTCAAATGGTTCAGAACAATCAATTTAAAGGTTCATTTATAAAAATCAAAACTTACACATAGCTAGCATTTTAGATTGCGTGTAATATTTAGATATAACAGTGTCTCAAATGATGATAGTAGACTTAAGTTGTTCCCTTTTTCATTTAGAAATAGCACCTAGGCCAATCATAACTTGGAAAAATTTGGCACAAAAGTTAATTGCTGAAATTTTTTCTCCTTTCAAAACAGTCAAGCTTATGAATGGCATAACTTCTTTCATCCTAAACAATAATGAGTGATTGAAGCATGAAAGAGATTTAAAAATCTGCTCAGGAAAAGCCCACACTATATCTAACTTAATTGGTTGATTATACAAATTTTTACAATGAACTGGTAGAATCATTGAGGTCCCTAATAGATGCTACAACAGAAGGGATTTCAATGTCAAAACCATTTGAGGAGGCCTATGCACTTATTAAGGAAATTACTACAAATAGTTTTTAATGGCCTTTTGAGAGAATAAACACTAGAAATATATTTAACATTCATGAACAAAATGTTTTATATATTTTGACTGCATTGGTAGCTGCAATACTAAGACATTAGACAACTTAATCTTGAATTCAACACCAAAATCACTGATAATCAATGAGAATACACATGGAAAACTAGTTAATCTTAGTGTAATATTGTGAAGTCAATGAATGTCATAAATAATAGACCCAATAAGCCCTATAAGAATACCTACAATCCTAGTTGGAAAAATCACCCAAAGATTAAGTGGAATAACTAAAATGTAGGAAATCATCAATAGGATAACAACCAACAAAATTTCTTAGGCAATTTGAATAATCAGATAAATAATTTTACAAACTCGAAACCGACATACCCATCTGGATTCACATCTAGATCTCAATTTGAAGAAAATAAATTATCATTGGAAGAATTGGTGTTACAAATGAGAAATCAATTGCAAAGTCAAGCTGCAGGCATAAGAATTATTGAAAATTAATTGAGACATTTAGCAATAGGCCCCAAGGGATGTTACCAAATAATACCAAAGTGAATCTAAAGGAAAAAAAGAAAATAAGCAATTTAAAGCCATACGATTGATGCACTTAAATCCAAGATTTTGGATTGAAGTATGTCTTTTCATACAACTTCACATAAAAAATTTATATCTAACTATTCTATAAAAGATTAAGATAAGGTTCAGCTCACTGATGGTGAACTCTTAAATATTGTGGTAGTTGATGATGTGAAAATCAAGATGCATAATGAGACAATGTGGAAGCTTCACGATGTGCAACATATTCTTAGCTTTAAGAGAAACTTGATCTCATTTAGGCAACCAGGCTAAAAAGGTTACATCTCAGCCTTTAGTACTGATATTTGGAAAGTTGACCAAAGATGCTAAAGCGATAACATGTGGAAGCAAAAATGGTATCATATTCAAGATGCCAAACATTAGAATAATGAAGAAACAGTTAATTATACTGCTCGGAATTCTAAAGATGCAATAGAATTTTGAAAATTCAGTCAAGTGGAAGCTTCAAAAGTGTAGGTGAGCAATGTAGGATATATCACATTTTGGGATCAAATAGCAGCAAGATAACAAGGCTACAATGGCAATAAAGAATGAAAAATTACCCCTAAGGGACTAAGACATTACAAAGCCTTAGTCGACCTAAAATAGCATATCAAAATTCAATCTCAAAATGGGTGATTGCTAGGTGTCGAGTCTAATATCCTTCAACAACTTTGATCTTAAAACTTAGAGGTGACAGTTAGAAGTCATAGGCTTTCTCAAAAAGAAATAATCAAACAACAAAAAAAAATAGTGACTGAGAAAACGATCCAACATAAGACAATAGGAAATTTTCTAGTGATAGCAGCATTGTACAATATCCCACTGCCATTATCTCTAATTTCGTTTATAATGCCTAATATAAGAGGATTGATGTCTTATAATTTGGAGGATGCAACCAAGGTATTTCAAGAATTCAATTGAAACTTGAGTAGAAGATGCATCATTAAGAATCAATGCAAATGTAAATACAAAAGCATATACAACAGCTGCAAAAAATATTAGATTATCATAAGTGGATTCATCAAAGTAAAACACTAGAGAACCAATTTTTGAGAGAAAATATCTTGTTCAATTATTTGACTGAACAAACAATCAACTTGTCATCTAACACAAATAACTCTTTTTTTTTTTTTTCCGAAATGATTCTAATATTTACTTTCAAAAGATGATGCCAGCGTTCTACATAATATTTTTTACTTAATAATCATCATAATAACTGAGAATTTTGTGCCACTGCAAGGGTTATTAGATTTTGTCAAATTAGTTCTAATCACTTCTCAAGAGAAATGAAACAAAAAAAACATATGTGAATTTCCCGTAGTCAAAATACTCTCTAGTCTACAGAAAGTCCTGTTTATTTCTTGATAATATGATACGAAACAAAAACTAACAATAAGGGGCAACAAAAATAAAAAATAAAATAGAAGTGGTGATGCTATAAAAGGAATAGCTCAGTAGAACTAAGGGAAGCTATTAAACTAGTGTTAAAATATGAGAACGGTAAGCTTCAGCACGATTAAAGATATATATGCCCCCTAATGGGATAGTTCTAGCCAGAGATAACGACACATTGTAAAATGTATCGCTCTAATATACTGTAAAGACATGGATTAAGCCATACCGAACTTCTGATCAAGGACCTTGACGAAAGGAGCGAGGCAATTAGTAGTGCAGGAGGCGTTGCTGATGATTGGCTCATCGGGGTTGTAAGCATCGGCATTAACTCCGACAACATAGGTGGGGATATCACCCTTTCCAGGAGCCGTAATCAGAACCTTCTTCGCACCAGCCTGGATGTGCTTGCCTGCCCCCTCCCGGTCGACAAACACGCCGGTGCCCTCGATAACCAGATCGATGCCGAGATTCTTCCATGGCAGATTAGCAGGGTTTCGATCCGTGACGACCTGGATTATCTTTCCGTCGACGGATATGGCACGATCTCCAGCAGGCTTAACATCGGCGTCGAAGATGCCTAGTGTGGAGTCGTACTTGAGGAGGTGAGAGGCTTGCTTCACGCCGCCGGTATCGTTGATGGCCACTATATCTAGTGGGGAATCCTTCCTCCCGTGCCAGCATCGAAGGAAGTTGCGCCCGATGCGGCCGAAGCCATTGATGGCCACCTTCAGCTTCGCTTCCACCACTCCCTTATTATGAACCCCAGCGGCGCTCTCCCCTGCCTAAAGTTATTTATATATTTTTTCTAAGATTTTTAAAATTTATGTATTAAATATGTAAATACATAGGAATGAGTAGTATGTATGTAAATTTTCCTAAAACATAATAATATTTTTATTGTCTTTTGAAGGGAAAAAAATTGCGTACATATGAGGTACGCAGAGTTGCCTGCGTTTGTAACCTGCAAACAGGTTACAGGGAAGATTTCAAGAGGTTATAACCGTGTTATACCCCCTGTAACCTCCCTGTAACCTCCATGTAACCTACATGTATATCAAAACAGAAGCGCGAAACTTACTAGAAGGTACAGGTATGTTACAGGGAGGTTACAGGGGGTATAACGCGATTATAACCTCCTAAAATCCACCCTATAACCTGTTTGCAGGTTACAGACGTACGCAGCTCTGCGTCCGTCTTATGTACGCAATTTTTTTCCCTTTTAAAGGTATCATAATCAAAAGACCAAACCCCTAAAAAATCATACAAGCCATTTACTTTAATAATTTGATACAAANGATAATAATATTTTTATTGTCTTTTGAAGGTATCATAATCAAAAGACCAAACCCCTAAAAAATCATACAAGCCATTTACTTTAATAATTTGATACAAAGAACTTATTTTTAAAATATAAAAATTTTCATGAATTTGTAAAACATTTTCTAATAGATTTTATAAAAAAAAAAGGATTATAAAAAATTTCAATTAGAAATTTACAAAATTATTGCAAAATACTATGGATTAATGTGACAATAATTATAACAAAAAATTAATTACATTTCTGATTAATAAATAGTTAATGAATTACTTTATGCCTTTATAAGTTTATAAAAACACAATTAGATATGCATAAAACATAATCTTCTTGTTCTTAAATATAAAATTTAAACATTAATATTTGTTTGTATAACATTCAAATTCCATATGTTTAAATTGCGCAAAAAATATCATTAATATTTACTTTTTTACAACTTTTTTATAAATTTGCTTTGATAAAATTGAGGCACTAAAATTTGAATTTGTTTTGTTGAATTGAGGTAATAAAATATTATATATATGTAAATATTTATAGGGACAATTGCATATTAGCACCTGAAACATTGTTATTTATAAATCTATCACTCTGTTTCATTCATTTTTTTCATTGTCACACTCAAATATCAAGATTTGATCGTAAATACATCAATTTCGTAGTTCAAAATTTCACATGGATGCTAGATTTTATAAATAACAATGCTTTCAAAGGCTATGTATGCAATAATCCCAAAAATTGAAGCATTTGATATATAAATTCCCCCATTTACATTATTATTCTTCCAATTTTCATATACAACATTTTTGTATCAATAGACATTCTTGTTCTTAGCAAAAGCGCCATTTGATATAAATTTGTTCTATGAAGAGAACAAAAAAAATAATTATAAAGAATAACAACCCATAATTCAAGGCTATCAACAACCCCAAAAGAAAGATGAGAGAAAAAAATATAAAATATATAGAGAACAAGCTAATTTATAGTATTTATAGGCTTAATATAACAGATGCAAACCGCTAACTACCTATTGTTTCATACTTCCCAATCATTAAATAAAAAGATGGGATTTTTATAGTTAAAGAGAAAATATTTCATCAAAATAGTTATTTTGTGATTAAAAATTCTATCAAAATATATCCATATAAAATTCAACAAAGATAGTAAATAAGAAGCGAGCGATTCTCACAGCAGCAGTCTTGAAGGCAATGACAGAGACGAAATCTTCAGATGAAAAAGCCCTCTTGGAGAAAGGCAGAGCCGCGGAGCCCCTTAACCCAGAGAACTCCGAGAACCCCTTGCTGTTCCCCTGTTCAATTATAANACAAAAAAATATCATTAATATTTACTTTTTAAAAAAGAAATACAACTTTTTTATAAATTTGCTTTGATAAAATTGAGACACTAAAATTTGAATTTGCTTTGTAGAATTGAGGCAATAAAATATTATATGTATGTAAATGTATATAGAGGCAGTTGCATATTAGCACCTGAAACATTGTTATTTATAAATCTAGTACTCTGTTTCATTCTTTTTTTTTCATTTTCACACTCAAATATCAAGATTTGATCGTGACATGTAAATACATCAATTCGGTTGTTCAAAAATTTCACATGAATGCTAGATTTTATAAATAAAAATGCTTTCGAAGGTTATGTATGCAGTAATCTCAAAAATTGAAGCATTTGATATATAAATTCCCCCAAAATGAATTAGCCCATTTACATTATTATTCTTCCAATTTTCATATAAAACATTTTTGTATCAATTGACATTCTTGTTCTTAGCAAAAGCGCCATTTGATATAAATTTGTTCTATGAAGAGAACAAAAAAAATAATTATAAAGAATAACAACCTATAATTCAAGGCTATCAACAACCCCAAAAGAAAGATAAGAGAAAAAAATATAAAATTTAGAGTATTTATAGGCTTAATATAACAGATGCAAACCGCTAACTAGCTATTGTTTCATACTTCCCGATCATTAAATAAAAAGATGGGATTTTTATAGTTAAGGAGTAAATATTTCATCAAAATAGTTATTTTGTGATTAAAAATTCTATCAAAATATATCCATATAAAATTCAACAAAGATAGTAAATAAGAAGCGAGCGATTCTCACAGCAGCAGTCTTGAAGGCGATGACAGAGACGAAATCTTCAGATGAAAAAGCCCTCTTGGAGGAAGGCAGAGCCGCGGAGCCCCTTAACCCAGAGAACTCCGAGAACCCCTTGCTGTTCCCCTGTTCAATTATAACGGACATAGATTTTATGAGCCATAAAGACACAGAGCGAGCGCAAGAGAGAAGGAGAAGGAGAGAGAGAGAGACCTGGAGAGAGGCATTGGCTACCAGGAGAGTAGCCGAAGCCATGAAGGGCCGGCGGAGGGAGAGGGAGGTAAGGACGAGAAAAGCGGGAGAGAAGTGACCTCAGANGCGCAAGAGAGAAGGAGAAGGAGAGAGAGAGAGACCTGGAGAGAGGCATTGGCTACCAGGAGAGTAGCCGAAGCCATGAAGGGCCGGCGGAGGGAGAGGGAGGTAAGGACGAGAAAAGCGGGAGAGAAGCGAGCTCAGAGATGAGAAAGGGAAGAAAGGGAGTGGAGTGAGAGATTGTGGTGATGGGAGTGCGCCATGGAGGAAGAGGAGGTGATAGAGTCGCTGCGCTTAGAAGAAAACGGATGAGATTTCGGATGAGCCTATCATTTCAACGTATGGCTCCCAACACTTCTCCATCGTAGTGGCTATTAACGGCTCACTGTGCTTGTTCTGTTGGGCTTGCTTATGCTTGGGCTTAAAGGCTAGATTTTCAGAACTATATATTTTATGAACTGTTTAGTAATGGTAGCTCCTCATTCTTGCAAGGGGGATAAGTCCCTCTTTTGTGTCTATTTTATGTCCATTTTTTTGGGGGAATTGGAATGCAAATTACATGATTCTTATAAATTTGCAAATCCAATTCCTAAATTTGAGTCTTTTTTAACTTTGCACTCAATTCTTTCGTATTANCCTCAGAGATGAGTAAGGGAAGAAAGGGAGTGGAGTGAGAGATTGTGGTGATGGGAGTGCGCCATGGAGGGAGAGGAGGTGATAGAGTCGCTGCGCTTAGAAGAAAACGGATGAGATTTCGGATGAGCCTATCATTTCAACGTNGCTCAGAGATGAGAAAGGGAAGAAAGGGAGTGGAGTGAGAGATTGTGGTGATGGGAGTGTGCCATGGAGAAAGAGGAGGTGATAGAGTCGCTGCGCTTAGAAGAAAACGGATGAGATTTCGGATGAGCCTATCATTTCAACGTATGGCTCCCAACACTTCTCCATCGTAGTGGCTATTAACGGCTCACTGTGCTTGTTCTGTTGGGCTTGCTTATGCTTGGGCTTAAAGGCTAGATTTTCAGAACTATATATTTTATGAACTGTTTATTAATGATAGCTCCTAATTCTTGCAAGGGGGATAGGTCCCTCTTTTGTGTCTATTTTATGTCCATTTTTTGGGGGGAATTGGAATGCAAAATACATGGTTCTTATAAATTTGCAAATCCAATTCCTAAATTTGAGTCTTTTTTAACTTTGCACTCAATTCTTTCGTATTANTCTTATGCTTGGGCTTAAAGGCTAGATTTTGAGAACTATATATTTCATGGAGTGTTTAGTAATGATAGCTCCTAATTCTTGCAAAAGGGGATAAGTCCCTCTTTTGTGTCTATTTTATGTCCATTTTTTGGGGGGAATTGGAATACAAAATACATGGTTCTTATAAATTCGCAAATCCAATTCCTAAATTTTAATATTTATTAAACTAACATTCAATTCTGTCGCATTACATTAGCAACACTACTAAAACTAATGTTTTCAAACAAAAATACATATTTTCATTCATAAGTTTTGAAGTAATTATGACACTTAAATGTTGTAGGTGTCAGTATCAAATTTAACATGTTGGAAATGTAAATACATACGAGGAATGTAGGTGGATTCCTAAGAATTTTTTATTTCCAAGTAGGGATTACTTCTCTTATAATTTATACTCTTCATTCATATTATCTTCTTATTCTATTGTACTTGAGAGGTTACCAATAAATTTATATAATCATGCAAGAATCTCGGTGCATAGTGAATATGAGATCTTCCAAATTGAAAATTCGGATCATCTAAGCTTTGATTTCAATAATTTATAGTTAAACTAACCATCTCATCAATGTAAGCCTAGTGATGTGAAAGTGAACTTATCCCAAGTCAAAATAGGCTTAGATCAAACTCTTGAGGTGTACATAAAATCTTTCGTGCATTAATTAGAAAGCCAAATAATTTTTAAATTTGGCATGCTTAGCCTCAAATCGAGCATCTCAAAGAGAGGAATCCAATAAGCCTAAGATCATTTAATTCTGATAATATTAGGACTCTTAAATATTGAAAAAATAACATGTGATCAAGGAAATTAATATAGACTATTTGATGGAGTGTTTTGAGATTTTGGCAAAATTTATCAAAATGTTCCTCTCAAAAACTATAAATAGGCCCATATTCTTTGCATAAAATTGGGGGTAGAGAGTAGAGGAAGAAAAAGAGAAGATAGAGCTGACAAAGAAAGCATAACTCGTGAAGAGAAGTGCAAGTGAATGACCACCAACAGTTGTTTACTACCAACCGTTGTCGACCACTAGTCATTGTCGACCACCAATAATTATTGCAGCCAATTATGATTGTTGTAGGCACCAACTACAATTTTTGTAAGCCAATTATGATTGTTATTATTATGATTCACCACCAGCGATTGTTGCTACCAACTATGATCGTTGTAGTCACCAAATATGACTTTGTAGTCAATAACGATTATTGTAGCCCAATTATTACTGTTATAGCCAACAACTACAGTTTTATAACCAACTATAATTGTTGTAACCGCAAACTATAGTTGTCGTGGCCATTAATTATAGCTTTTATAGCTAATTATGGTTGTTGTAACCACTAATTATGGCTTTTGTTGCCAACTATGATTGCTATGACCACCAAGAATTGTTATAGCCTAATTATGATTATTGTAGCCAAACACGAACTTTTTAATTGTGATTATCAGTTTTCGTAATTTCAACTTCTCAAAATAATGAAAAAAGTAAATATATATACTTTTAGTTTCCATTCCCAATGATTTTTTTCCCTTTCTAGAGTTTATCAACACAAAAAATATAATTGACTATTATATTTCTATATGTGTGTGTGTTGAAAAATTATACTGAGCTAAGGCTTAAGATTTTTCTATCATTGAGAATTTTCTAGCACACAATAATACTTTTGATTGTAACTTCATGAAGTTTACTCACCAATAGTAATCCAATAAAATGATAAAATATAACAATAAAAAATAATAATAAATAAACAAATTAATTAAACATTACAAAAATATGAGTTTTGTTCAATTAAAAAATTTTCAAATTTAATGTGAATTTGGTAATTGTCACCGCCAATCATGGTGAATCTTCCTTCAATCTCTTGTGTGGTGAAATATAAGATCTAGAAATAAAGTCATTATCTTTAATTACATCAAATTAACTAATAAGGTATATTTTGCTCATAAAAAAATAATAATGGGTCGTAATTGAGTTCCTCAATATAAAAATGAATTGACTATATTGTTTAAATGATTGAAATTGTAGCTATTTGAATGAATTTTGCCCCATTTAGATCAACATAAGAAGATTAGGATTATAGAACTCAACTTTAACATGATAACATGACTATCAACTATTACTCCTTTGATTAAGTGTTCTTCTCACTAATATTTAAATTAAGAAGCCAAAATTTTGAATTTGAACTCTCTATAATTACCATGGTAACGATTTAACTAGTTTAAATCATTTCTTATTATTGGAATTAATTTTTGAAACATATGATTTAGAAGTGGTCAAATAATATTTATTAGGGAGTAAGCCAAAATAATATTATAGTTAGTTAAATATATTAGTTGTGAAATCATTTAGAATTTTTATATTAATATGTTTTTTTAACAATTTAATGTGAGATTAAATCTACTCTCACGTGCCTTAACAACTTTTCTTGATGTGATAACTCTAAATCAATCATTAGTCTCTCTCAAACAAAGATATTTTTAACATCACTAAGTATCGTGCATTAAGAGTTCACTCAATTGAATCGTGGGTGTCAGAACCTCAATTATTCATGGACTCACACCTCTAAGAAAGTGTTGAACCAAAAATGGGAAAGAATGAGAAGAGATAAAAAAATTCTATTTCATATAACATAAATAAGGGTATTGAAAAAGAATTGAGAATTGGTCTCCATTTATATAATAAAACTTCCTTACTTATATAGGCTTTTTATACATTAAAAATTAGCTATATAGGTCTCGAAAGCTCATTAATATATCCTTTTTTGTTTTCTTGTGGTGTGGGTTTAATATTAAATTTTATCCTTGTAATATCTTGCATGTGCAATTATTCTTTATAAACTTGACATTCTAAGCTCAGCCTTTTTAACTTGGTTCTCTAAACTCGATCTTTTGAACTCAATAGCCATGAGAGGTGAGTTCCCCGAGTTATTAATGAGATGAGTTACAAAGTGTTATTTGTGGACTCATGCTATATAACAGGTAATATTTGCATGACTTATTATGTGATGTATATGTGTAAGTGATTTAATTTAATTACATAAAATTGATAAAAAAAAATAGCACAATAAAAATAAAACAAACTAAAATAAAGAAAGGTTCTAAGCGATACTATCTTTGTTGTTCATGTTGTTAATGATTTCCTTATTATTTGGTTTGCTCATTGCGTGACTCATCTTCTTATTTGTGGTTTGATTTACACTCATTGCATATTTTAAGATATTGGATTTTGATTTATGAATGGAACTCACACCTCAAAAAAACGTTGAATCAAAAGGAGGGAAGGGGCCACATGATGAAAAAAAATCTCTCTATTTCTTGGGAGAGTAAAATGCTCTTGTATAATATTTGACGATCAATCCATTTTTTATAGTAAATTTCATATATTTATAAATTTTCTCTTTTTATATTACAAAATAGTTACTCAATATAAATAAATAAACACACACACACACACATACACATAAATTTGTGTGTGTGTGCGCGCGCGCATACATACATTGATCTTGATATAATTACTCTATCACTATTAAGCTTTTGAGAAAATTTCATTATAGATTGATACATGTATATTGACCTCGCAATAATGATAGTAAGTGAACATAAGTTTGGCCTCATACATATAATTATAGTCATAACTTATTAAAAAATGTCTAATTTCCTGCCATTAAACTTAACTCCTTCAAACTTAAATATTAATTTTATGAAAAAACTATAGTCACATTGATATATTTTTCATTACTTTAGTTATAATAATCATGTGTGAATCATGAGAAATAGTTCTATATTTATACATTTACAATTTCATTGTTGGATGTTTAAATATATAGAGAGCGAGAATGAATTAAGTTACTTTATGAAATAGTTGGAGAAACAACAAAATATGAAGTTAGGAAATAAAATAATCAAAAGAAATAAAATGGTTTTAAAGAGGGAAAGTGCTTAAAGAGAACTTCTAGAGATTTTCTTGGGAAGGATTGTGAGATAAGTTGTGTCTTTTATTTCTTTGTTTTGTAAACTTATTTTTATATATGAAATACATGTTTTATTGTTTCCTTCTCATGAATTGTGAATAGCCTTATTTATCATTCTTCTTACTTTGAGATATGGTTTGTAAAGAATTGATTTTATTTTATACGATTTTAAATGTAAATAATTTATGATGATATGTACGCTGATCTTCATTTACTTTTTGATCCGGCAAATTGGAATGTTAAAATGTGTTGAGAAATATATGATCCAAAAGGGTTATGCTTTCTACAACATGGTGAGAGTCACATTCAATTCTATGGGTGAAAATGTAATTCATGGGATTGAGTGCAAATAAATAGGTAAACATACTTTGTTGGATGCAGAATTAGAGATTTTAATGTGATGGATTAAAACCTCCAATTTAGTTCAGTTGATTGGAAAATAATGCAAGATTGTTAGCCCTCAGGCGAGAGAGAAGTGGGAGCCTGGAGTGAGAGCCGGTATCCTCCCAACCTAATCACAGAATTAAGGACCAAACTCAAGATTAGTCAATGTTCTTTTTACACTTCAAAGATGGTAAATAACATGATTGCTCCTATTTGACACAATACAATTATATATATATATATATATATATATATTAAATTTCTTCACAATCCAAATACTCATTGTAAATGCGAAGGATGCTTTCTTAAATTTGAACTCTTCGTCACAGAAATTTTTTTTAGCTTTTATAAATTTATTTTTGAAGTTTAGCAATAAAGTTAGTTTACTTAGTTCTTTTAACTACATTTTGTTTAGCATACACTCAATTACTTTATATCTAAGTTTCATAATTAAGTTTTGTACTTTAAATTTTATGTTTTACATTATAGATTATCATAATTTACAACTTCCCTGTGAGATCGATATTTAAGACTCCATTAGAGTCATTTATTACTTAAGCGATACATAGACTTTGTTATTATTATGGGTTTGATAGTTAAAAAACTTTAAAATAACAAATTATTTTTACTAAAGTTATTTTTATTGGGATTCAATTACATATTTATTGTAAGTGTTGTCGTGTGTATTTTGCAATATTGAAAAATATTTACAAAAACTACACACAACAAAACACCCCGCATCACCTGTACTGTTCTCCTGTATAAAAAAATTTTAAAATTTTCTCTTTCTTCATGCTTATTATAAACTTAGCTGTCTTAAACTAATTTAAAATTTAAGTTTGGGGGAAGAGAGAAAATTTTAAACTAAACTTTATTTGTCCTAAGTAAAATATATTTTCAAAAATTACTTTAATATAACCTGTGGAATATTGAGATAACTTGAGATAGCTATATTTTTGAGTTTATAAACACTATAGTAAACTTAAGTAAATTTTTTTAATATTAAGATTAATTCTGGATTTCAGATATTTAGTATAAGAGTATAAAATTTTGCTTTTACTATTTAAAATAAAGGAAATTGTATTTTTGGAAATGTTAAAGATCTTATATTTTTATTTGAAAAGAAAGAATTGAGACTTTATGAAAAATCTTTTTCAAGTCTAATACATATTTATCAAGTAAGGAAATGTGAAATGATTTTAACTTTAAGAAGAGGATGGTGAAGTTCAAAATCATTAAAGACTATACAGATATAGTAATCCTCACATGACATGAAAATATAAAAAATGATTGAAAAATGATCCTGAAAGAAAAAGAAAAGAAGAATAAAAAGAAAAGAAAAGCAAAAAGGAAAATATATGCGAGGAGAAGCTTGAGGAAATGCCGAATAAAAAATTAGTTTCACTTAAATCATCTTAAAGAAATAGATTTAATTACATTTTTAAGTTCATTTATGAAGTATTAGCATCCATACTAGTAAAGTTCTTATGATATTCTTCTTCATGTAATTTTTCTAAGTATCTTTAATATGACAAATTATAATTATTCTTGAAATAAATAGGAAATCATAATTCTTAAACTTGATTACTAAATATTCTTACATTCTAGTTTTAAGCTATGTTATTAAAAATCTTTCTAAAGTTTCACTATTGCATTTATAAAATAAAAACTATAAAAATATTTAAGTAAACTCACTTCCATAAGTTTTACTTTTTATATAGTAAGACGATTACTTGAGGACAAGTAACATTTAAGTTTTGGGGAGTTGATCCACCATAAAATTACCTTTTTTTATGCATATTTTATGCTTAATTTTTTAGGATATTATGTTGTAATGAAACATATTTTTATTTTTTTAGTTGTAGGTGCAAGAAAAAAAGTTTCGGAGTAAAAATGAGCAAAAACACATAAAAAAGAAGAAAAATGAGTTAAATTGAAGAAAAGTATCAAACTAGTCGAACTAGCTCTTAGGCGTCAAGATCTAGTAGATCTGGCGCCTAGGAACCAGATGCAAAAATTGGTTGACACCTAGGCATGACAGTTGGGGGCCTAGGTGCCATAGTTATTTTCTAGAATATTCATTGAATGAGACTAAATTTTGAAGATATGTCTAAAACAAACCTTGGCCATTTTCGAAGCTCTATAAATATGGATTAATTCCAAGATGCTAGGGCGTCAGATCTATAAAGTCTCATAGTGTGTGAGTGTGTTAAGTGTGGGTGAAGTTTTCCTTGTAAGTCTTTGTTATTTCTGGAGTTTTTGAGTCTTGTAAGCGCTGTTGGAGTAAAAGAAGCCAGAGAACTTCAAAAGAGTGCTTGAAGGAACATTCCATAGAAGTATTTATATCTTTGTCTTTAAGTTTTGTACTTTGGGTTGAAGTTTTATAAATATGTTTTGTTTTATTATCCCCATGTTTCGTGAGTTATTTTCTTTCTTTCTTCTTGCAATATGAAGTAATTAAGTATGTGATTTTGATTTTATTTAGAACATCTTTTATTCTTAATAATTGTGATGATATTTTCAACGGTCCTTCATTTACTTTACAAATTGGTCACTTGTATTGTTAAAATCTGTTGAGTAACTTATAGACCCAAAATTGCTAAGATTTCTTTACTTGTAAGTATCACATTCTACTTTGGAAAGAGCAGTCGTGATCATCCTAAGGGGGTGCAAATACATAGGGAGATAAGATTTGGTGGACATATAATTAATGTTTTTAGAGTGACATACTAGATTTTTTTATTAATTTGGTATAAAGATTGGAACTAAGGGTCACTGGTAAGTCCTATAGAGAAGGCACAATGAGTAATCTAGAAGTGAGAGACTAAAACCTACCCAACACTACTATATTTGCCAACATCAACTTAGATTAGTCAATGTTATTTACACATTTCGAAAGAAGTAAAGAATATGTATGCTCCTATTTGTCACAATATCACATTTAAGTTTCTAAACAATTTTGAAATCCTACACATATTATGAATTATTGGCAAGGAGAAAGTCTCTTTATATATATTGTTTAAGTCATTACATCTACTTTTTACTTGCATGTTGTAGAATTTAGTAAACTTAATTTTCATCTTTAGATAGTTGCTGCAATCTTAAGTAAAGTTTTCGTAAAGTCAAAACTTCTATATTTCATTTCATTGTTTTTTTATTTTTGGCTTCCTCGTGGGATCAATACTGGAGTTTTTTAAAAAAAGTCTATATTACTTGAAACGATACGTATACTTGCGTAGAATCCCCTAGTGAGAAAACTATTTCTTTAAATTTTTATCATATTACATTTGTTCTCACTGGCCGTTAAATATAAATTGGGTCAAGTTTTTGTCTTATTAAGGAACATAAATATTTGTGTAATTGCAGGTTGGGTCAGTGGCTAGGACCAGAATTGGATTGTTTTGACTCCCAATGGGCTGGTCTAAGGAGTGATGACTTAAGTGTCATGTGTTGAGTGGCTTGACTAAATGTGTCTTCTTGTCTTTTTGTGTTTGCATCAAGAATTAAATAATTTAATTTAATCTTTAGTTATGCAATGTGATAGCAGGTCATTTGACTCATAGGTTCACCCTAAGGGTTGAGCCATGTGTCATGGGTCATGTGGGTGATCCATGGGATTGGTTCTTGAGGGATGATTCATGAGCTTAACCTTAAGTTTGACTTCAATTGGGTTAGCCCAAAACGATTAGGCCTAGTGGGCCTTTATAATTTAATTTTGATTTTTAAGTGAGCTTCATTTTAACAATTTATATTGATTTTGATTTTATTTTGATAGGTTTATTTGTTTATTAATTGATTTTATTATTTGATTCAAGTTAAACTTGGATCCAATAAAGTTTTGGTGAATTTAGTGATTTTAATTTTTAGGTTTAAGTTGATGTGTTCAAGGCTTAAGTGAATTTTTACGTTAGTTGGCCTCAGGAAAATCAAATGTGGCCAAAGTTTCATTTTGGTGACTTAACCCTCCCATTGGTTTGAATTTTGTAATGGGAATTTTAGGGTTTTTAGGGTAATGTGGTTAGAGATAGATTCCTTCATTGGCCTAGGACTAGCCTCATACTCAATGGGGTTGTCATAGTTTAAAGAAAATTTTTGGGGTAGCCAATGGGTCATTAGGGTGTTTAATAGAAGGGTTATATGTTTGTGTCATAGTGTCTGTGGCCTCTGTCCATATCCGCCCACCATATCGTTTATGTGTATTGTGATTTGAATCGTCATGTAGTTTGGACATATGGTTATATGCTTTAATCTAATGTCTAATATGCAACCAAGCTTAATTGTGATTAATTCATTAAAATTCAAAATTTAATGCGGGCTATCTCTTCATCGAAAATTTAAGTGAAATTAGTTCTTAAAATTTTTCTAATTCATGTATTGAACAACTTGTCCGACAAAGATTGAGTTCAACAACTATGTCTTGTTGGATGCAATCAATAATCATTAATTGGTTGGGTCAAATGGCACATTAAGATCGTCTTACCCAAATTAACTAGTTTTAGAATACAGTGAAAGATTTTCAGGATGGATTCATAAGCGTAACATTGATAGCTTTTGCTAGACTGTCTTGACCTCAAGTAAAAATAACATCAATAAATTTAAAAATAAAACACTATATTCAAGTATTTTGATCATAGATTTTTCACATTTTCCTCTTAAATTGGTGGCGATTGCATAACCCATGAAAATTCCTTTATAAAATGTCATCATAAACATTTTTGGATGAATTGTCCAAGATTTATTAAGAAATTGTCAATTTTAAAATATATTTTAATAATTAATTTTTATCTTAATTATTATCACTTAGGTTTAACGTCTCTCAAAATAAAGCAGCCGGTTTGGATGACACAGGAAAGAACTGACGCCTCAGAATATTTGCAATACTTCAGCTCAAAGCTTCGTCCTCGTGATTTCTCCTGAAAAAAAAAACCCTACNCCTCATGGCCTTCGAACGCCTCCACGTCGGCGCCGGCAGCGAAATCATCTCCTACGTCTTCTTCATGGACAACATAATCGACTCGGCCAAGGATGTTAGCCTGCTTCATTCCAAAGGAATCATACAGAACGCGTTAGGAAGCGATAAGGCCNATGACCACCAACAGTTGTTTACTACCAGTCATTGTCGACCACCAATAATTATTGCAGCCAATTATGATTTTTGTAGGCAGCAACTACAATTTTTGTAAGCCAATTATGATTGTTATCATTATGATTCACTACCAGCGATTGTTGCTACCAACTATGATAGTTGTAGCCACCAAATATGACTTTGTAGTCAATAATGAATTTTATAGCCAGCTATAATTGTTGTAACCACAAACTATAGTTGTTCTAGCCATTAACTATAGCTTTTATAGCCAACTATGGTTGTTGTAACCACTAACTATGACTTTTGTTGCCAACTATGACTGTTTTGGCCATCAACTACAATTGTTATAACCAATATATGATTGTTGTAGCCAAACACCAACCTTTTAATTGTGATTATCAATTTTCGTAATTTTAGCTTCTCAAAATAATGAAATGGGCGAACATATATACTTTAAATTTGTAGTAAATTACTTTGATTAAGTCAAACCCAATGATTTTTTTCCTTTCTAGAGTTTATCAACGTAAAGAATATAATTGACTCTTATATTTCTATATGTGTGTGTGCTGAAAAATTATGCTGAGCTAAGGCTTAAGACTTTTCTATCATTGAGAATTTCCAAGCACCCAATATTACTTTTGATTGTAACTCCATGAGCTTTACTCACCAATATTAATACAATAAAATGATAAAATATAATGGTGAAAAATAATAAGAAATAAACATTTTAATTAAACATTACAAAAATATTTGTTTTATTGAATTAAAATTTTTCAAATTTAAAGTGAATTTGGTAATTATCACCACCAATCATGGCGAGCCTTCCTTCAATCTCTTGTGTTGTGGAATATTAGATCTAGAAATAAAGTCATTGTCTTTAATTACATCAAATGAACTAATAAGGTATATTTTGCTCATAAAAAAACAATAATGGGTCACAATTGAGTTCTGTCAATATAAAAATGAATTGACGAGATTGTTTAAATGATTGAAATTGTATCTATTTGAATGAATTTTGTCCCCATTTAGATCAAGATAATAAGATTAGGATAATAGATCTTAACTTTAACATGATAACATGACTATCAACCATTTCTCCTTTGATTAAGTGTCTTCTCACTAATATTTAAATTAAGAAGCCAAAATTTTTAATTTGAACTCTCTACAGTTACCATGGTAACTATTTAACTCATTTAAATCATTTCTTATGAATGGAATTAATTTTGAAACATATGATTTAGAAATGGTCAGATAATATTAATTAGGCAGTAAACCAACATAATATTAGAGTTTAGTTGAATATATTAGTTGTGAAATCATTTTCAATTCAAAATCTTATGCTTATAGGTCAGAACTAATCATTTGGAATTTTTATATTAGAATATTTTTCAACAACTTAATGTGAGATTAAATCTACTCTCACGTGCCTTAACAAGTTTTCTTGATGTGATAACTATAAATCAATCATTAGTCTCCCTCAAATAAAGATATTTTTAACATCACTAAGTATGGTGCATTAAGAGTTCACTTAATTGAATTGTGTGTGCCAGAACCTCAATTATTCATGGACTCACACCTCTAGGAAAGTCATAAGCCAAAAGAGGGAAAGAACTAGAAGAGATTAAAAAAAATCTCTATTTCATATAACATAAATGAGGGTATTGAACAAGAATTTAGAATTGGTCTCCATTCATATATTAAAATTTCCTTACTTATATAGGCTTTTTATACATTAAAAGTTAGCTATATAGGTCTCAAAAGCTCATTAATTTATCCTTTTTTTTATTTTCTTGTGGTGTGGGTTTAATATTAAATTTTATCCTTGTAACATCTTGTATGTGCAATTATTCTTTATAACTTGACATTCTAAGCTCGGCCTTTTTAACTTGGTCCTCTAAACTCGATCTTTTGAACTCAATTGCTAGTTCTTAGTAGTTTATAAACTGGTAAACTTGTTATAGGAACTTGGCACATTAGTAAGGCAACTTTGCAGGCTGTCTTAGAGCTATACATTCAATTCTTGGATTCTCTTATATCTTTTCAAAACAATTACAAAAACATAAGATAATGAAAAAAAAAATTGACCATCTTTTAATGAGACTTATAGCTTACTCTAGTTTGTAGGATAAGTTTATAATTTTTGTTATTGATCTTCTTATCATGAGCAAATCAATGAAAAAAACTATTCCTTGAAATTTATTTAAGCTCTGAATTCATTATTGGCTTTTCATTTAAAAAAATTCTTTAAATAAAATAAGAGAGGTGGCTTTGGTTAAGTATCGCCTGACCATCTACCTTTGGAACTCTTAGCTCCCTTTAACGGAATCATCGTTGGGGGAATTTGGCTACACCAAAACGATTTTGCCCTGGGATCATTTGTGCTCACATTTAAGGATTAGTCTTATAATTTCTCAACTCAGGCTTCTTATAATATAATTTTTATTTAGTTTTTTTTATTTATTTGACTTAATTGTGAACTCATCTAATATAATAAATTCCTCTAGTATAACCATTGAACTCAACTTTTCTATAAAAAATTGTCTCCTTTGTATAAATAGATTAGTGATTTCTCTATGATGTAACTCAATTATAAAAAAAAAAATTAGATATTCTTATTAAGTTTGTATTATCCTTTGCATAAGGATCATAACTTTACTACAAGAAGTATAAATAATCATAACTCTTTAGTTTATCTAAGCTAGGAATTTGTGATCTTCAATTCATAGTTTAATTAACTTATTTATTTGATTAAGTTACATTTAGGAAAGAGTTTCTATTTGTAATAATCATGTGTGAATCATGAGAAATAGCTCTTTATTTATACATTTACAATTTCACTGTTCGATGTTTAAATATATAGAGAGCGAAAAGGAATTAAGTTACTTTATGAAATAGTTGGAGAAAAAACAAAATATGAAGTTAGGAAATAAAATAATCAAAAGAAATAAAATGGTTTTAAAGAGGGAAAGTGCTCAAAGTGAACTTCTAGAGATTTGCTTGGGAAGGAGTGTGAGATAAGTTGTATTTTTTTATTTCTTTGTTTTGTAAACTTGTTTTTATATATGAAATTTGTGTTTTGTTGTTTCCTTCTCATGAATTCTGAGTAGTCTTCTTTATCATTCTTCTTACTCTAAAATATGATTTTGTGAAGAATTTATTTGTTTTATATGATTTTAAATGTAAATAATTTGTGATGATTTGTACTCCGATCTTCATTTATTTTTCGATCTGGCTAATTGAAAAGTTAAAATGTGTTGAAAAACATATGATCTGAAAGGGCTATGATTTCTACAACATGGTCAGAGTCACATTCAATTCCATGGGTGAGAATGTAATTCATGAGGTTGAGTGCAAATAAATAGGGTGATATACTTTTTGGATGCAGAGTTGAAAATTTTAATGTGATAGATTAAAACCCTTAATTTGGTTCAGTTGATTGGAAAATAATGCAAGATTGTTAGCCCCCAAGCGAGGGAGAAGTGAGAGCTCTAAAGTGAGAGCTAGTATCCTCTCAACCTAATCATGGAATTAGGGACCAAACTCTGGATTAGTCAATGTTCTTTATGCATTTAAAATAGGGTAAATAATATGATTGCTCCTATTTTGCATAATAAAATTATATATTTTTTTTAAAAAAAATTCTTCACAATCTAAATACTCATGGTAAAGGGGAATGATGTTTTCTTAAATTTGAACTCTTCATCACAGAAATTTTGTTTAGTTTTATAAGTTTATTTTTGAAGTTTAGCAATCAGTTTAGTTAAATTGGTTCTTTTAAATGCATTTTATTTAGCATACACTCAATTACTTTAGATCTAAATTTCATACTTAAGTTTTGTAGTTTAAATTTTGTGTTTTACAATATAGATTATCATAATTTCAAACTTCCTTATGGGATTGATATTTAGGACTCCATTATAACCATTTTTTACTTGAGTGATACGTATACTTTGTTATTATTACAAGTTGGCAGTTTAAAGACTTTAAAAGATAAAATTATTTTTACTAAAGTTATTTTTATTGGGATTGAATTACATATTTATTATAAGTGTTGTCGTGTGTGTTTTGCAATATTGAAAAATATTTACAAAAGCTACACTGAACAAAACACCCAGCATCACCTGTACTGTTCTCCTACTTAAAAATTTTAAAATTCTCTTTCTTCATGCTTATTATAAACTTAGTTGTCTTAAACTAATTTAAAATTTAAGTTTGGGGGAAGGAAGAAAATTTTTAAAACTAAACTATATTTGTCCTAAGTAAAATATATTTTCAAAAATTATTTTAATATAACCTGTGGAATGTTGAGTTAGCTTGAGATAGCTATATTTTTGAGTTTATAAATAATATAGTAAACTTAAGTAAAAGTTTTTAATAATAAGATTAATTCTGGATTTAAGATATTTCGTATAAGAGTATAAAATTTTGCTTTTACTATTTAAAATACAGGAAATTATATTTTTGGAAATGTTAAAGATCTTGGATTTTTATTTGAAAAGAAAGAATTGAGACTTTATGAAAAATCTTTCTTAAGTCTAATATATATTTATCAAGTAAGGAAATGTGAAATGGTTTTAACTTTAAGAAGAGGATAGTGAAGTTCAAAATCATTAAAGACTATCTAGATATAGTAATCCTCACATGACATGAAAATATAAAAAGAATTGAAAATAATTCTGAAAGAAAAAGGAAAGAAGAGTAAAAAGAAAAGAAAAGCAAAAAGGAAAATATATGTGAGGAGAAACTTAAGGAGATGCCAAATCAAAAATTGGATTCACTTAAATCATCTTAAGGAAATAGAGTTAATTACATTTCTAAGCTTATTTATGAAGTATTACATCCGAACTAGTTAAGTTCTTATGATATTCTTCTTCATGTAATTTTTTTAAGTATCTTCAATATGACAAATTACAATTATTCTTGAAATAAATAGGAAATCGGAATCCTTAAACTTGATTACAAAATATTCTTACATTCTAGTTTTAACTTATGTTATTAAAAATCTTTCTAAAGTTTCACTATTGAATTTATAAAACAAAAATTATAGAAATATTCAAGTAAACTCACTTCCATAAGTTATACTTTTTATATAGTAAGAACGATTACTTGAGGACAAGTAACATTTAAGTTTTGGGGAATTGATCTATCATAAAATTACCTATTTCTTATGCACATTTTATGCTCAATTTCTCAGGATATTATGCTTTAATGAAACATATTTTTATGTTTTTAGTTGTAGGTGCAAGAAAAAGAGTTTAAGAGTAAAAATGAGCAAAAACACACAAAAAAGAAGCAAAATGAGTTAAATTGAAAAAAAATACCAAAGCAGTCAAACTGGCGCCTAGGAGCCAGATGCAGAAATTGGTTGGCACCGAGGCATGACAATTGGGGGCCTAGGTGCCACGGTTATTTTCTAGAAGATTCATTGAATGAGGCTGAATTTTGAAGAGATGTCTAAAGCAACCTTTGGCCATTTTCGAAACTCTATAAATATGGATTAATTCCAAGATGCTAGGGGATCAGGTCTATAGAGTTTCATAGTGTGTGAGTGTGTTAAGTGTGGGAGAAGTTTTCTTTGTGAGTCTTTATTATTTCTGGAGTTTGTGAGTCTTGTAAGAGCTGTTGGAGTCAGAGAAGCTAGAGAACTTGAAATAAGTGCTTGGAGGAACATTCTAGATAAGTATTTGTATCTTTATCTTTAAGTTTTGTACTTTGGATTAAAGTTTTATAAATTTGTTTTATTTTGTTATCCCCATGTTTCGTGAGTTGTTTTCTTTCTTTCTTCATGCAATATGAAGTAATTAAGTATGTGATTTTGATTTTGTTTAGAACTTCTTTTATTCCAAAAAATTGTGATGATATTTTTCATGGTCTTTTATTTACTTTATAAATTGGTCACTTGTATTGTTAAAACTTTTTTAGGAACTTATAGACCCGAAAGGGCTAAGATTTCTTTACTTGTAAAAATCACATTCTACCTTGGAAAGAGCAGTCGCGATCGTTCTAAGGGGGTGCAAATAGATAGGGATGTAAGATTTGATGAGCTTATAATTATTATTTTTAGAGTGACAGACTAGATTCTCTTATCAATTTAGTCTAGAGAATGGAATTAAGGGCCACTGGTAGGTCCTATAGAGAGGGCATAGCGGGTAATCTAGAAGTGAGAGACTAGAACCTACCCAACACTACTATATTTTTTGACACCAACTTTAGATTAATCAATGCTCTTTACACATTTCAAAAAAAGTAAAGAATATGTTAGCTCCTATTTGTCACAATACCACATTTAAGTTTCTAAACAATTTTGAAATCCTACACTGATTATGAATTATTGGCAATGAGAAAGTCTCTTTATATATATTGTTTAAGTCATTACATTTATTTTTACTTGCATGTTGTAGAATTTAGTAAACTTAATTTTTATCTTTAGATAATTGCTGCAATCTTGAGTAAACTTTTCTTAAAGTCAAAATTCCTATATTTCATTTCATTGTTTTCTTATTTTTGGCTTCCTCGTGGGATCTATACTGGGGTTTTAAAGAAAACTCAATATTACTTGATATGATACATATACTTGCGTAGAACCCCTAGTGAGAAAACTATTTCTTTAAATTTTTATCATATTACATTTGTTCTCACTAGTCGTCAAATATAATCTGGGTCAAATTTTTGTCTTATTAAGGAACATAAATATCTGTGTAATTGTGGGTATGGTCAGTGGCTAAGACTAGAATTGGTCTGTTTTGACTCCCCATGGGCTGGTCTAAGGAGTGATGACTTAAGTGCCATGTGTTGAGTGGCTTGGCTAAATGTGTCTTCTTGTCTTTTTGTGTTTACATCAAGACTTAAATAATTTAATTTAATATTTAGTTATGCAATGTGATGGTAGGTCATTTGACTCATAGGTTCACCCTAAGGGTTGAGCCATGTGTCAAGGGTCATGTGGGTGATCCATGGGGTTGGTTCTTAAGGGATGATTCATGAGCTTAACCCTAAGTTTGGCCTTTTCAATTGGGTTAGCCCAAAACAATTAGGCCTAGTGGGTCTTCATAATTTAATTTTGATTTTTAAGTGACCTTCATTTTAACACTTTAAATTGATTTTGATTTTATTTTGATAGCAGTATTTGTTTATTAATTGATTTTATTATTTGATTCAAGTTAAACTTGGGTCCAATTAGGTTTTGGTGCTTTTTAGTGATTTTAATTTTAGGTTTAAGTTGATGTGCTCAAGGATTATGTAAATTTTAAGGTTAGTTGGTGTTAGGAAAAATCAGGTGAGGCCAAAGTTTGACTTTGGTGACCCACCCCTCCCATTGGTTTGAATTTTGATGTAATGGGATTTTTAGGGTTTTTAGGGTAATGTGGTTAGAGATAGATTCCTTCATTGGCCTAGGACTAGCTTCATACTCAATGGGGTTGTCATAGGTTAAAGAGAACTTCTGGGGTAGCCAATGGGTCATTAGGGGGATTAATAGAAGGGTTATATATTTGTGTCATAGTGTCTGTGCCCTGTGTCCATATCTGCCCATCATAATTGTTTAGGTATATTGCGATTTGAATAGTCATGTAGTTTGGACATATGATTATATGCTTTAATCTAATGTCAAATATGCAACCAAGCTTAACTGTGATTAATTCATTAAAATTCAAAATTTAATGCGGGTTATCTCTTCATCCAAAATTTAAGTGAAATTAGTTCCTACAATTTTTCTAATTCAAGTATTGAGCAACTTGTCCGATAAGATTGAGTTCAACAACTTTGTCTAGTTGGATGCAATCAATAATCATTAATTGGTTTGGTTAAATGACACATTGGGATTGTCTTACCTAAATTAACTAGTCTTAGAATACAGTCAAGGATTTTCACGATGGATTCATAAGTGTAACACTGATAGCTTTTGCTAGACCATCTTGACCTCAATTAAAAATAACATCAATAAATTAAAAAATAAAGCACCAAATTCAAGTATTTTGATCATAGATTTTTCATCTTTTCCTCTGAAATTAGTGGCGTTTGCATAAACCATGAAAATTTCTCTATAAAATGTCATCATAAACATTTTGGATGAATTGTCCAAGATTTATGAAGAAATTGGTATGAATCTTCTCTTTAATTAAGAGTCAATTTTAAAATATATTTCAATAATTAATTTTTATTTTAATTATCACTTAAAGCTACTCTCACAAACCCAAAAAAAAAAAAAAGAATAAAAAAAAGACAGGAAAGAACTGACACCTCAGAATATTTGCAATACTTCAGCTCAAAGCTTCGTCCTCGTGATTTCTCCTGAAAAAACCCTACCGATTCCCCAGCAATAGCGAAATACCTCTCCTCGCTCCACACTCCACACTCAATTAAAGCTTCTGTTCCAAATCTCATATAAATTCTTGGTAAAATACACAGAGCCCAATACACTATTTCAACAATTTGCTCATCTCATGACTCCAAAATGGCGACCGGCACCTCCGTCGACCGGAGCTGGATAACCGCCATCCAAAAAGAAGCCAACAACCCATCCAAAGATCTCGACCTATGGCGAAAACACTCCATATACCTCGTCCCCTCCTGCATCAAAGACCTAAACCCCAAAGCCTACCGTCCTCAGATCGTCTCCTTCGGCCCTTACCACCACGCCGACCCCGAACTGGCTAGCATGGAGGAGCACAAGCACCGCGCCCTCCTCCACCTTCTGCGCCGAGCCAAGAAGCCATTGGAGGACTTCGTGGCGGGGATCGAGGAGATCGTCGGGAGACTGCAGAGCTCCTATCAGGGGCTTGAGGAAAGGTGGAAGGGGGGTGGCGGAGATGAAGAATTTCTGCGCTTGATGGTGGTGGATGGGTGTTTTATGCTGGAGATTCTGCGGCTTAATGTCGGACAGTTTGGGGATTACGCTGCTGATGATCCCATATTTAGCAACCATGGGATGCTGCATACTCTGCCTTATATTAAGAGGGATATGCTTATTGTGGAGAACCAGTTGCCGTTGCTGGCGCTGGAGAAGTTGGTTTCGGTGGAGGCCGGCAAACCCGCGGTATGCACGATCTCAAAGCGCAAGTTTGTGCTTTTGTTTCTGGATCATGGAAAAGTAAATCTATGGAATTTTGATTTAATGAAAGTTTTCATGTAATATAAAGTTATGACCCTAAAATATAAATATCTAATAATAATTTAATAGTAACTGTATTTTTAATTTAGTAATAGTATTGATAATAATTTTAAGAATTTTCTAGTGATAATAAAGCATTAAACTTAAATGTTGAAGCTAGATTTGCCCTGAGATCATGCCTAAGACAGAGCATCAAAACGTGGGGAAAAAGAGAGAGAGAGATAGGTTTGTCTCGTGAATGGGGAAGATAGTGTTTCCAATCTCTTTGGCCCTTTTATTCAATGAACTTTGAGTTTACAAGAGGGCAAGGAGGAGATCTTTCTCCTTGTGTGGTGGAGAGCCTATGAGAGGAGAAAATTTTACGTCCGGATACCGTGAGTCCGGACGACCAAACACTGAGTGACATTTCGACATACACGTCAGCGTCGGGCGACGTGGGGCCCGGCTGTTGGCAGTCTAAATGTGCAGTTGTATGTAATATTTTTTCCTAAAAGAAAATCAATTTACATGTTATAAGTTCTTCTATTTATAAAAATAAAAAAAGATAGAAAATTTTTAATATAAAATTACTCTTGCTTTAAAGAGAATAGTACATGTTATTTTAGTCTTGAGTGTTGGTACCTAATCGATTGCCCGATTTGGGCTTTGGCGGTGATCAACTGAAAAGTGGCCAGCTGGAAGCAGGTTGGGTGGATGAAGGGAATTAGATATATATATATATATATATATATCACTTTAAAGTTAAATTTATATTTATAATATTTTGGTATTACAGTCATCATATGCAGGAAAGGGTGTGTTTGATCTTTTTAAAATCATGTAAAAGTGGTGTTTTTTTAATGTGATCTTAAATATTTAAATCTTACGCAGGTAAATAAAAAAAATTATATGTTAGACATGTAAATAATGAACTACTTATAAGCTATGTATGTATCTAATAAATTCCTTTAATTTTTTTCTTTTTCCAAATCCAATGTGCATTTATCTTCCAGAACCCAGATCAAATAAACCGACTGGTTCTGAAGCTCTGCTCTCCAGAATCCCCAGCTCCAACCCCCGGCATCGGTCTCGGCCTCCATCCTCTCGACCTCCACCGCCGCAGCCTCCTCCAAAGCCCTTCCACCCCTTCCGACCTCCCGCCACGATTCCGCTCCTCCGACTCCTCCTCCCCCGGCATCATCCGCTCCGCCATCGAGCTGTACGAAGCCGGCATCCGCTTCCGAAAGAGCCGCACCACCAGCCTCCTCGACATCCGCTTCCACCACGGCGTCCTCAGCCTCCCCGCTATCGTCGTCGATGACGCCACTCAATACGCCTATCTCAATCTCATGGCCTTCGAACGCCTCCACGTCGGCGCCGGCAGCGAAATCACCTCCTACGTCTTCTTCATGGACAACATAATTGACTCGGCCAAGGATGTTAGCCTGCTTCATTCCAAAGGAATCATACAGAACGCGTTAGGAAGCGATAAGGCCGTGGCGAACCTGTTCAATTCGATCTCAAAGGACGTCACGCTCGATCCGGACAGTAGCCTCGAAGCCGTGCAGAAGAGGGTTAATGCTTATTGCCAGAAGAGGTGGAACATGTGGCGGGCTAATTTGATCCATACTTATTTCAGGAGCCCATGGGCGTTTCTTTCGCTTGCGGCTGCCATTTTCCTGCTCGTGCTTTCGGTTCTGCAGACGGTTTATAGTGTGTTGCCTTATTATCAGAATGGGGAGGCGGCGGCCGTGGTGGCGCCACCACCGCCGCCGCCGATGCCGCAAGCACCACCGCCGGTTTTCAGTCCCCGACGGGGCGTCTGAGGCTTACAGATGCTGCATTTCTGCGTTTGGTTTTTGTCAGAGTGTTTTTATGTTTGGGATTTGGGTCATTTGTTTGGTTTTGGCTATTATTGATTTGATTTACAATAAAGTATATGGTTAATTTTCATTATGGAAATGAAATTTGAGGGTTTGTGTTGATGTATGAAGGAAGGGGAAGTAAGAGGATGGAATGGCATGTTTGATTAAGTATATTTTTATTTTGAGAAAATTATTTGTATTTATTTAAATCAATGTATGATTATATCTTCTTTATAAAATATGGCTTTAAATGAATGTTGTTAGCCCATCACTACTGTGAATATCAAATTAAAGGATGAATTTT
>JXCR01145581.1:17468-70494 GCA_002079205.1 Phalaenopsis hybrid cultivar
GATGTCGCGCTAGTTAAGGGTTCCTTGGATTTTGTTGGCATAAATCACTACACGACATATTACGCCATGGAAAATTCGACAAACTTCATCGGAGTTTTATTCAACGATGCACTGGCGGATTCTGGCACAATTAATTTGCGTAAGTTTGCGTTCCAAACCTTCGAAGCTCCAAAATATTTTCTATGTAAAACACATTTCATTATTATTTTAACAAAACAAGTGCTTTTTAAGTTGTTCTCAATAGCTGCCATTGAATCTATCTATTTCTCAGTTTTTTGTTCTTATTATTTCAGAAAAATATTACTGATTTTGATAAACTTTGATCATTTGCAGCTTTCAGGGGTTTACATCCCATTGGAGATAAGGTAATGTACATTTGATTTAATGAGTATAGTTGCTTAAAATAGGTCTAAAATCTCATGCAACACTCCGCAAAATTAATTCAAAAATGATGACTTATAAATGCATGATCAAATCTGTATTATATGTTGGGAATTAGACTGGTCCTAATTCAAATCACGAAGAGCAAAACTTAAAATAACATGATTGCACAAAACTCACCAATAATTTTCTTACAAATTCAGCCAATCAACGGCCCCGTTTATAACGAAAAATTAAGGGGCATTTACATACATTCAACCCAATTCCCAAGTATTTACACATCTAACATCTAAATTTTACTTTTTACATTTTACATCATCCAAATCCTTCATATCACATAACAAAATACTAACATTTTAACTTTTAAAAGGTGAAATACACCATTCATGCATATGTAAGTTTGTATGTATGTAAAAATTAAATTTTTAAGTGTTAGATATGCAAATACATAGGACTTGAGTGGGATATATGTAAGGATCTGTGACTGAGTCTGCACAAAATATTTCTCACAGGCCTCTTCCATATGGCTTTATATTGTTCCTACTGGTCTGAGAAGTCTAATGAACTACATCAAACGCAATTATGGAAATCCCCCAGTTATTATCACTGAGAATGGTAAGTTCATGCCTTCTATATACGTTTTTATAAAGGTAATTTTACATAAATACCACACAATTCTTATGCATTTACATATTTAACACCTTGGTATTATGTATGTAACAAATTGAAAGTCCAGGTGTTTGATATGTAAATATATAAGAACTGTGTGGTAAATATGTATAAAATTATTGCTTTCATCAGCTCTGAAATCTTACAAAAACATTTCAAGGGATGGATGATTCAAACAACCCACTTATCTCTATCGATGATGCTCTGAAGGATGATAAGAGAATCAGATATCATTCTGAGTATCTCGGAAACTTGTCTGCTGCTATCAGGCATATCTCTCAACTTGACATATTAAACCTTGTATAATTACAGACAAAGACCTTATGTCCGTATTTGTAAAATTAAAACTTTTATGTTGCAGGGACGACGGCTGCGATGTTCGCGGATATTTCGTGTGGTCTCTCTTGGATAATTGGGAGTGGGCAGCAGGCTACACATCTAGATTTGGATTGTATTTTGTTGATTATAAAGATAAGCTCAAGAGATATCCGAAGAAGTCTGTACAATGGTTCAGAAAACTCCTGAGCTCTGCCTGATCTGAGCCTCTGCTGATACAAACTAGTCTTTGTTACATGTTTCAGTGGCATACTAATGTAAATTTGAATATTTATTTGATTTCTGTTCGAATAATAGTTTGAATTGGCACAGCACTTAGTTTTTGCATAATTGTTTAAGAGGCATTTACATCCATACCACTCAAAGCTTTTAACATCACCATAAAAAATACATAGTTTAATGCAAAAAAAAAATTACTCCATACGGACACCTCATGCATCTCTGCATGCGGCGTCCGATCTCCACCGTCGATCACAGCAAAGATGTATATTGGTGGACCCCACTTAAAAAAAATTTTTTTAAAAAAAATTGATTGCGGTGATCGACGGTGGAGATTGGACAACACATACATTCCTGCATGCAGTGTTCGTATGGAATAATTTCTCGAGGTATACGATCCAAAGGTGTTGTAAATGTAAATATCAAATTTAAGGAAGTGTTTTTTTTTTATTATTCTCATTTTGTATGTAAGAAAATTTATCAAATTTGAGGGATTTTAAAATATCTGAAGAATTCAATATCTATATCTATTTATAACTACATTTTCAGTAGATTTACATACATACCACTCAATTCCATTTATCTATATATCTAACACCAAAATTTTAATTTTACATACAGTTGTAAATTAATAAGTAATATTTTTGAAGTCATATGAAATATTTAAATAGCATAAATGTAAAAATTAAAATTCAGGTGTTAAGAGATACAACTACATAAGAATTGGGTGTTATGTATGTAAATGCATTATTTATTTATTAAATGATAAAAATAATATATTATATACACATAAATCCCTCATTACAAGACATTGAAACTTAATGCATCCATATAAGTTTAATTTTTTCTATAAAAGAATTATTGTGCAATTTGAGTGTTTAGTTATGTAAATACATAAAAATTGAGTGGCACATATGTAAATACATAATTCCCAATTCTAAAACTGAAAATCAGGCTTTTATGTTTGCAGTCTGATAAATATATTTACAAAGAAAATAGCAAAATACTCCTCATATTCTCATATCACCAACCATTCTAAATTCAAAAATTACAATGCAAGAAATTATTTTCATGCAGGTCAATTATGTAAAAAATGGTGGAAACATTTAAGAATTAGCATTGATCAGCTCCATAGAAAGCAGCTCACATGGCCTCATTTTCTTTGACCATTGAATGCTCGGAAATCTTCCTACCAAACAAACACTGATTTATTGCTTTGTAACTAATAAAAAAAAAAAAGTATATTGACATTAAATAAAACCTCTTACATGCATACATAGCACTAAATATATGTGCTATGTATGCCAATATAAAAGAATTGTGTGCTATGTATGCAAATTTTCCTCTATGACAAGATTTAAGGCAATTGCCAATTTAACATTCTTGATGCTTACCATGATTCTTCGGCGGGTTTGACATGAAACTTTGGCTCCTTTGGGACCGTCCTCGGCTTTGCAGACCTGGAATGCGAACCCATTGTTACATAGAAAAGATCAAGGTATAAACTTTTGAGCCACAACTTCATGAGTCATGATTGAATAAGCCGAGCTGGCTCGAGCTCAACTCGTTTATTGCTCATGAGTTATGCTTAACGAGCTACGACTTGACTCGATGACTCATTGAGCCAACCTACAAAGGATATTATGGCAAAAATAAAAAAGGAACATGAAATCCCCAGTTTACTTTTAGCAAAGATAATTATGCATTGATCAATTTACGTAGTACCTCATTCATGTTTAATAAAGTTGAGCTACTTAAATTCGAAAAAGATATAGAGCATAAGCTCAAGGTTGAGTTGCGACTTAACACATCAAGTTGAATACGAGTTATAATACAGTCACTACTCGATACATCGAGTTGAATTCAAGTTATGATATAGATAAAGTCACTATTTGATACATTAAGTTGAATTCTGAGCTATGATGGAGTGGATATGAACACAGGCTTCATCTATATATATAGCTTCTAGCTAGAGTAATAAAAATTGCTTTATAAAATAAGAAGAAGAACAACAACAAGCCTTTATCCCACTAAGTGGGGCCAGCTACAAACATATTTAGTGCAAGTGGAGGTTTAAAATGCATAATTGTCGTCTGATTCTGGCAGTAATTGCTTTGGAATGGAGCTATTTAAATTATCCCTAGGGTTCAATGTGTAAAATGCATAGTTTTCATGTGGCCTCTAACCCCTAAACCCCAGTTCTTCATAAGCTTACCTTTTGGGGATGAACGGCCTGTCAAAATAAGGCATGGGCTGAGCTCTGGGCACAAGTTCTTTCCTCAACCTCCTTATTTCCTCCTCTTCTTCCATCTGTAAGAAAAAATTCAGATAAAACCTTATCTAACACCTAAATTTTGAATTTTACATTTAGAACAACCAAACAATTCATATCATATAAGAAACCACAACTTTTAAAAGTGAAATACAAATTTTTAAGAATAGATATTGGTATAAGTGTAAAAATCAAACTTTAACTGTTAGATATGTAAATATATTGGAATNTGAACCCATTGTTACATCGAAAAGATCAAGGCATAAACTTTTGAGCCATAACTTCATGAGTCATAATTGAATAAGTCGAGCTGGCTCGAGCTCAACTCGTTTATTGCTCATGAGTTATGCTTAACGAGCTACGACTTGACTCGATGACTCATTGAGCCAACCTACAAAAGATATTATGGCAAAAATAAAAAGGAACATGAAATCCCCAGTTTACTTTTAGCAAAGATAATTATGCATTGATCAATTCAAGTCGTACCCCATTCATGTTTAATAAAGTTGAGCTACTTAAATTTGAAAAAGATATCGAGCATAAGCTCAAGGTCGAGTTGCGGCTTAACACTTCAAGTTGAATACGAGTTATAATAGAGTCACTACTCGATACATCGAGTTGAATTCGAGTTATGNTAAGTCGTACCCCATTCATGTTTAATAAAGTTGAGATACTTAAATTTGAAAAAGATATCGAGCATAAGCTCGAGGTCGAGTTGCGACTTAACACTTCAAGTTGAATACGAGTTATAATAGAGTCACTACTCGATACATCGAGTTGAATTCGAGTTATGATATAGATAAAGTCACTATTTGATACATTAAGTTGAATTCTGAGCTATGATGGAGTAGATATGAACCCAGGCTTCATTTATATGTATAGCTTCTAGCTAGAGTAATAAAAATTGCTTTATATAGTGGTTCAACTTAAGAAAAAAAAAAAAAAGAGGCATTTTACAAAACATACCACACAATTCCTCGTATTTACATATGTATATAACACCTAAAAATAGCTTTTTACATTTATATCATCCAAATCTTTCTCATATCAAATCAAAAGTAAGACTATTTTAACTTTTAGAAAGTGAAATTTAATGCATGGGTAAAGTAGCATATAAAACAAGAACAACAACAAGCCTTTATCCCACTAAGTGGGGCCAGCTACAAACATATTTAGTGCAAGTGGAGGTTTAAAATGCATAATTGTCGTCTGATTCTGGCAGTAATTGCTTTGGAATGGAGCTATTTAAATTATCCCTAGGGTTCAATGTGCAAAATGCATAATTTTCATGTGGCCTCTAAACCCTAAACCCTAGTTCTTCATAAGCTTACCTTTTGGGGATGAACGGCCTGTCAAAATAAGGCATGGGCTGAGCTCTGGGAACAAGTTCTTTCCTCAACCTCCTTATTTCCTCCTCATCTTCCATCTGTAGGAAAAAATTCAGATAAAACCTTGTATAGTTAGCTTATATGCACATTTACATTCATGATTCAAATTACACTTTCATTTTTTCACCACATTAAATTAACGTGTAATTACATCTATTTACATCTAACACCTAAATTTTGATTTTTACATTTAGAACAGCCAAACAATTCATANAGAAACAATTCAGATAAAACCTTATATAGCTAGCTTATAAGCACGTTTACATTCATGATTCAAATTCCACTTTCATTTTTTCAACAAATTAAATTAATGTGTAATTACATCTATTTACATCTAACACCTAAATTTTGATTTTTACATTTAGAACAGCCAAACAATTCATATCATATAAGAAACCACTATTATGAACTTTTAAAAGTGAAATACAACTTTTTAAGAATAGATATTGGTATAAGTGTAAAAATCAAACTTTAACTGTTAGATATGTAAATATATTGGAATTCTCAAACACCTTATTTCCTCTTCTTCTTCCGTTTGTTAAAAAAATTCAAATAATACCTTATATAGTTAGCATATAGCATATTTGTATTGTTGATTCAAATTTCAGTTTTATTTTTGCCCCAAATTAAATTATGGGGCAATTACATTCATACCACATAATCCCTGTCTATTAACATATCTAACACCTAAATTTTGATTTTTATATTTATTACATCTAATGACTCGTATCACATAAAAAATACCACTATTATGAACTTTTAAAAATCAAAACACATCTTTTAATTATAAATAAAATGGTGTAAGTGTAAAAAATCAAAGTTTAGTCGTTAGATATGTAAATGCATTAGAATTGTATGGTATGTATGTAAATTTTCTTTAAATTATATACCTTTTGTCTTCTTTCCTTTTCCAATTTAAACTGCTTAGCCAATTCTAGCCTCTCTGCAACCTGCCAATGGTTATAAGGAAGTTAGAAGTGTACTCATTTGGATGACAACGCGTATAAAAGATCAAGAAAGACATACATATTGATCGAATCCTGCCCGCTCGACCGCTCGAACATCGCTATGAAGCACAATATCAAGTGGTTCAGTAGAGTCCTTTACAGGAGGTTTGATCAAGAACTGAATCCGAAAATAAACTGGTTAGTAGATGTCAGAAGATAAAAAAGAATTCTAGAAAGAAATGGCCAAAGATTTGAACAATAAGCAATAAAAAACATGAAAGAAAACATAAATACAAGACAAGTTTGTCATTTGGTGAGATTCACTCGCACCTATGGCCACACATGGATTAAATATTCACTAAACTTAAAAAATATATATTATATATCAAGAGTTTATTTTTAACAAAGTTGGAGATAAAAATAAAGACCCCACTATGTCTGCGTCAAAGTTGTATGGAAAATGCAATTGTTTGCTATGAAAAAAAGAGCTCAACTTTAAGAAGAAAATATTATTGTTGTTACTATTACTTTCTTTCATTCTTTTTAATAAGAGTCCAAAAAAATGCTTATTTCTAGTATGCTTCTTTTAATAGAACAAAAAATTAGCCATATATGTTTATTATTCTTCAAAAAGAAAATCTACGTCCTATTTGTACTCAATAGCTCCACCCTATCATCCACTCTAATCTCTAAAGTTAATAAATGAAGATTTTTGAAAGTTAGTAAATGATTTAGCATGTTCTCTAAAGCTAATAAATGATCTATTCAATATTTTACATTAAAACAATTTCTCTAAAGAATTTTCATAACCCAAAAAATTTGATCAGTCGAATATTTGCTTTTAAAGAAGATATTCAATCGTATCTTGTGAAAATTTAATTTTAATAAATTTGGCTTCACAATTTTCATTTTTTAGTGCCTTCCTCAATTTAAAAAACAAACAATGTTGCCATTTCTATGGCCGAAAGTTCATAGACTAGGTACACAAAGAGAACAAGATATAAAATTAGATAACTCACTTAGATGACTACACAATTCGACTGATTGACTCAATTATGGAGTTATGACCAATAACTTGGCTATTGTGATCAGCACACTTATATTCAACAAGATTTAGAAATCAATAGTAATTATGCTTATTCCAATCATATTAGGTCAAAAATTACATTGGTACTACTTCAAAAGATCTACTCTAAAAAGTAATATGCCCTTCTCATCGCCATCAATAAGCTATAACAAATTACAAGCATCCCAACAGAATACAAGTTTCAGGTTATATAATTTGTTTCTTGAGATGGAACTCTATTACATAAAGTAAGAGAAATGAGTCACCTCAGGCTCATCGGTGGTCCATGGCATTCCTTGTGCAATTGGTATTCTTCTTTTCTCCTCCTCTAGCAGCATTTCAGTCACCTTCTTCACAAATATCTGCTCTTTAAGCCTCCCTCTTTGCTGAAACAAATGTAATGTTTATTTAAAAAAGACATTTTTGTTAGCAAAAAAAACTCCAAACAATCATTTAATGCACAATGCAAAAAAAAAAAAAAAAACAGAGAGCACATAGAAATGTTTTTATACACAGATATAGGTGAAGGGGACAGCTTCCATGCCATGGTTTATGGAAGAAGAGCATGAACAACTGCCATAATTAAAATTCAGTAAATTTAATTGTGAACTGCAAACATTATCACGACTCCCGAAGTCTTACAAGCGATGAAAAGAGTTCGATAATACCATATTCCAAGCTCAAATAGAAGTCACTACATGATTGACTGTTTCAATGCTAGCTAAAACTATTCTACTTCCATTTTAACAAGGAAGCCTTGGTAGAGTTGCAAATTAAATCTAATGACTTTCTAAAGAAGAAATCCAATCTAGAAAATAATCTGGATACTGCTCATATAGAAATTCAGAACAGCAGAACAACTTGCTCTACTAATATAATGCCTTGAAAACCAGAACAAGATGCTATTCATGAAGGACTCTGAACTTCTTTAAAAATAATAAAAAGAAACTTGATCTAAGGGGCTACATGAATTTGATATCAGTTCATTCATCCACATTAATTTGATATAGCTCCTACAACATTTACAATTTAAGTACTCAGTGTAGCAAGAAATATAATACATACCCACCAATTTTTATGTATTTCCATATCTAACATTTAAACTATACTTTTTGCATTTATACCACACAAACTTTTCATATCACATGAAAAAATACCATCATACCATTTTTTTAACTTTTAAAAAGGGATACATATTTTCATGCGTTGGTAGTTTGGTGGAATATATATGTAAAAATTGAAGTATAGGTTTTAGATGTGCAAATTCATAAGAATTGAGAGGCGTGTCTGTAAATCTTCCAAATACTAATCATAAATTCATGGAATACCTCAGTCCTCAACTTGAAAGGCCGTTGATTTGTCACCTGAAGCTTCTTGTTCCAGCTCTTCCTTGAGGAATCAAGGCTCTAAAAGAGCAAATAAAAATAATAAAAAAATGGTTAAAGAAAAGCCAATCCACCTAAATTTCATACAACTCCAAAAAACAAAAAAATGTTTTTTTTTTTTCACTGGAAACAAAAATAAAAAAACTTTGATCAAACTAGAACATAAAATAATCAAATTAAGAGAAGTTTTTCTCACATGGCGCCTAGTCCNGGTTAAAGAAAAGCCAATCCACCTAAATTTCATACAACTCCAAAAAACAAAAAAAAAAAGTTTTTTTCACTGGAAACAAAAATTAAAAAACTTTGATCAAACTAGAACATAAAATAATCAANAGGTTAAAGAAAAGCCAATCCACCTAAATTTCATACAACTCCAAAAAACAAAAAAAAAAGTTTTTTTCACTGGAAACAAAAATTAAAAAACTTTGATCAAACTAGAACATAAAATAATCAAATTAAGAGAAGTTTTTCTCACATGGCGCCTAGTCCTCCTTCCTGCCCCAGATGTTCTGCTAGACAAACTCAACCTATATTAAGGAAATTCGAATTGATTAAAAGAAACAATAATTAAAAACAAACAAAAAACTTCTTTTTTTTTCAGATTAACTAAGTAATGAGAGCAATCACAATACCTTCCATCAAGCCCATCCAAAGAAGAGCANTGAATTGATAAAAAGAAACAATAATTAAAAACAAACAAAAAACTTTTTTTTTTTTTTCAGATTAACAAAGTGATGAGAGCAATCACAATACCTTCCATCAAGCCCATCCAAAGAAGAGCAAAGCCTCTGCTCCCTTTCATGTCCNTCAGATTAACTAAGTAATGAGAGCAATCACAATACCTTCCATCAAGCCCATCCAAAGAAGAGCAAAGCCTCTGCTCCCTTTCATGTCCTCTAACAGGGAACATCTCAGCAGCAGAAAAACCAGGTGAAGAAAGACAGTCGCATCCATTACTCTCTTCAGCCTTTGGTGCCAAGTTAGGCATCAACCAGTCCATCAATATATTCTTCCTCTCCTTCCCACTTTCCCCCTTCTCCGAAATAGAAAGAAGACTCTCAAAAGCCTTCACGAGATGCTTCACCCTCCCAGACCCTGGCTCTGGAATACTGTTCATCGCTTCCTCCATTAACATACTCTTCGTCTTCCTCTCCAAACTCTCTTTTTCCTTCAGCTCCTCTTTCTCCCGTTCATTCTTCGACGCTTCAGCCTTGAGCAAGGGCACCATGTCCTTCTTAAAGAACTCTTCTTGTGAAGAACGGAGCTTCTCATATGCGGCTTCCTGTCGCTTCTTGGCCTCGAGATCGTTCGCCTGTTTTGTAGAGTTACTCTTCTTGGCGATGACGAACTTCCTCTCACGCGGCCGTGGAGGTGGAGGGGGAGAGAAAAGCGAAGGATTTCTAGCTTTTGACGCCGATCTGCTTGCGGACTTCTTAGATGGCGTAGATTTCTTCGATGGAGTGGAGATGGGGATATTGGGTTGCAGGTTCTCGGAAAACTTACAGGAATCTGATGATCTCGAGCGAGAATGGCGAGGGGTTCTCGCCGGAGTCGACATCGGCGCACTAGATGGATGGAGAATCAGAGATTTGATTCAGGAAAAAAAAAAATTTTTCTAGGGTTATCGAATTTGGAAGGATCGAGTATTGAAGAGTGAGGAATGGGGAGCGTTCTTGGGTTTTTAACGGTCGAATCCGGGCATCGTCAAAATACTGAGAGATTCAAACGAGAGAACTCTAGCCCTTTATGATGGAGTGCCACGTGGAATTTGGAGGGAGAAATAAAAATGGGTTACTATTTGGGTGAGATGTTTTAGGTGAAAGATTTTTTTTTAAAAAAATTATTTTCAGGTATGCATTAGGCAGGCATTCTGGGCTCTTATTGAGGAAAAAATATTGCATACGGACGGACACCACATGTATCTCCGATCCTGACCGTAGATCAGACAATCTATGGTCAGGTTGTATTTTGGTGGGTCTTACCTAATATTTTTTTAAAAAAAACTGAAATATATCATGACAGTAGATCACCGTGATCTACGACCAGAATCGAACATCACATGCACAGATGCATGCATGCAATAATTTCTCTTGATCGAGGCAGTCGTTGTTTGAAGAAACAGTTTCGAAGCGGCTGAAAAAAAAATATTGTTCAAAAAATTGTGATGATTATTACAAATTTTTTTTTAAAAAAAATCATACTATAACCTTCTAACAATCATTACAATTAGCCAGGTATGATGGAAAAACACAGTTTTTAGTTATATCTTTTTGAGAACATGAAAAAAAAAAAACAATTTCAGCGTACTAAAAGTAAGTTTTTTTATTACAAATAATTACTTATTTTTAATTTTGTTTTATATTAGAACCCTTCTTTTGGACTTATTCATTGCGGATAATTTCATATAAAGTTTTGTTTACGTATTTCATTGGATTTGCTAGTTTCATTTCAAACGATTTGACATTAATTTCATATAAAGACGATTTACGCTCACCACTTATTTCTTATATATTTCGAGTAAAGTGCTGATACTTCCCAACTATTTATATGAGATCATTTTAGTCTCAAAGTTTATTGAAATGTTAAAATAATCCTTAATTTTTTAAATTGCGATGAAATAGTTCACATTAAAGATTGTTAGAGCACAATTTTAAAATAGTGATATTAAAATTTTGGGCTAATATTTTTGATGTGGTATTAATGATTTGGGTTGAATAAATCTAAAATCTAGGGGTAGGTGTTTATATATTTAAATACATAAGAATTGGTTGATATCTATGTAAACGCCCCTAATTTTTCATTATCCATCAATTTATGTTGTGTATATTTCATTCATCATTGTGCATGTTAAATCTTATAAAATCTATTTTTATTCTTATCTTTAGAACATAATACCCTAATTATTTCTTTAAAATAAAAATTATTTGATTAATATTTCATAGTTTTGGCATAGTCATTCTTAATACAGAATAACTACATTAAATTTAGCTATAAGAAATTCAAACAGGCAACTCAATATTAAAATTTTAATTTTTTAAATAACAATTAGCTTATTTATAAAGTAACATGCCTATACTAAAAAATTGGCGTGTATCCTCTCTCTTTGTGTATGTATATATATATATATATATATATAGAAAGAAATGGCTAGAGACCATTATATAAGCCTTCAGCCACCCCCTAATGTGCCTAACAATTCGAGTACCGCCTCCTTAAAGGCAATTGTGTGGCATTCGAACCCCCGACCTGAGAGGTCTTATACCATGTTTGGCATTAAAACTGTATTAAAAAAGCCAGTCATAGTTCACAAAACAATGGATGAAGCAAAAAAATGATGTCAAGAAAATGTTATAAAAATATTTACATTATGTGGTAAAAAACAAATACATGGCCTGAAACACAATTTTAAAAAGTTATAATATATAGAGCACTATGAAAGCCTAAGTGCCATTTCCTGAAGAAGGGCTCTCTTCTGTGAAGCGGTAATGACATGGTTTGTTTCTGCATTGTCAAGCACATCTGTGATTATAGCTGCAGCATGACCCAGAGGCTCCTCAGCTGCTCTCTTCAGCATGAACGCCTGATACAGATGATATAAAACAATTATTATGTCATAGTAAAGTCATAACACTCATAATACACTTATGAGATTTTAGAATCAAATCTAACAGGGGCCATTGTGATCATTTAATCAAAGAAATTCACTAGAAAAATTTTAGAACAACCAAAAACCATAATATAATTGAAGTTAACAACACAATAAAAATTAGGGAGATTTATATACCACCCAATTCTTATGTATTTAAGTATCGAATACCTAAACTTTGCTTTATACATTTAGGTGCTGTCCTGCAATGGATTTAGCCCCCGAATTTCAGCTGTAAATCTTGCCAGATGTTCATTTTGGACAAAATAAAGCCGCATATTTGATAAATCCGTATCCACTCATTGTGTAAATTTTCGGGATATAGCAAATCGGTTGCCAGACAATTTTCGGGATTTAAACTATTCAGGATTTAGTAAATATGAATTTATGGGATTTACTAAATCCTAATAACTTAAATATGATCTGTTGCTAGCAACACTTGCACTACTCAAATCTTTTATATCACATACAAAAATACCACTATTTTAATTTTTTAAAAGTAAAATGCGTCTTTTCATGCATAGGTAAGATGACACAGATGTAAAAATTAAAGTTTAGTTGTTGGATATGTAAATACATAGGGAATTGAGTGGTATATATGAAAATCTTCCTAAAAATTGATTGCAAGTAATTTAAGTAAATGAACTCTGATCACAAAACAATTTTAATTGTAGGTGTGCGATAATGTATTGCTAAATGAAATAAATCAATATAAATATCTTACAAGGAATTATTTTATGATTACAGGAACTAAATTTAAGGGGGTGGAACATAAGGATTAAAAGGGCAGAGCAAATATTGCATTTTTATCTTTTAATAAGTACAATCATTCTCATAAATTTGATGCATTGACAGATATGTCATTTTATATATACATTTGGTGTTACTAATATTGCAACTTTGCCATTAAGAAAGGATTGAATAAATGATATTTGTTACTTGGGGGGCAGCTGCAGTTGTTTGAAGAAGTAGTTGTGAAGTTGTTGTAGTAGAAGTTGTTATTATAAAAGCTGCATGATTATTGCAATTTTATTTTAATTTTGAAAAGTCAAATAACAGCTTTCTGACAAACACCACACTTTAATAGATCAGATTGAAAAAAATAACTTTCTACCACAAAAATTTCTAGAAAGCATTAAAAAATCAGTTCCCTACATAAAAATAAAGTAGTCAAAAAGCTGTTCAAAACGGATCCTAAAAGATAGATAAAATTCATCTTATTTCAAAATCATGAATTGCCATTTTTCTAAAGTATATGTACAAAAAGATATGCAAAAAATATGATAAATGAATGCATATATATTTTGAATAATACAGAGTTCACACCTTGCAATATTTGGCTCCCATGCGCAAGATAATTAGTTGTTCACAGGTTTAAAAGATAATATAGAAATGGATATGCCTTAAATACTACAATAAGATGATGTCTTGTGATAGTTGTATTCTATTAAAATATAATGACCCTCAGCCCAACAATGCAAGTGTCATTATGAGCATTTTAACTATATAATGACAACAATAACACAATTAATTTAAAATTCTTAATCCCGAGCTAGTGATGGTAAGGGAGCTACAATAGACAAATATAGGAAGTTATTTCAAAGATTGAGGCCACATCTTTTAATAGAACATAAGGACTAATTAACAAGTAATATAATTGTAGAAAATTTGGGAAAAAANCCTATATAATGACAACAATAACACAATTAATTTAAAATTCTTAATCCCAAGCTAGTGATTGTAAGGGAGCTACAATAGACAAATATAGGAAGTTATTTCAAAGATAAGAGGCCACATCTTTTAATAGAACATAAGGACTAATTAACAAGTAATATAATTGTAGAAAATTTGGGAAAAAAAAGTTCATTAGCTTAATCTAAGTGGAAAATTTTTTAAATATATATAATAATAATTTAAATAAAAACTTATTCTCAACCTGCCAATTTGAGATTTGAAGAAATTTTATTTTATAAACCTGGAAGCATCATCATCAAACATGAAAATAATCAATATGCTCCTTGAATTATCTACAAGGGTCCATTTTAGTCCTAAAATAATTAGTGTTAAATATAATCCCTTTATATTTCAAATAAGATATAAAATAGTTCTAAAGACGATACTGTTGNATCCTTGAATTATCTACAAGGGTCCATTTTAGTCCTAAGATAATTAAAGTGTTAAATATAATCCCTTTATATTTCAAATAAGATATAAAATAGTTCTAAAGGATACTGTTGTTTCATTTGAAAGAAATTTCATGCAAAGTTCATAAATTTGTCGGGAATGAAAATATCTTGCACAGATCAAGAAGATTAAAATTTTATTTATTAAAAACGCCATCATTTCGGACCTCCTTGTGAATTTCAGGTGATTTTTTTTTCAGATTAAAAAGTGACTCTAAATGTGGAACCACCCTTAGATCATATTTGAAGAGTAAAGGGAANAATTTGAAAGAAATTTCATGCAAAGTTCATAAATTTGTAGGGAATGAAAATATTTTGCACAGATCAAGAAGATTAAAATTTTATTTATAAAAAACGCCATCATCTTGAACCTCCTTGTGAATTTCAGATGAATTTTTTTTTTCAGATTAAAAAGTGACTCTAAATGTGGAACCACCCTTAGATCATATTTGAAGAGTAAAGGGAATGAATTGGACACTTTGATGGGACTATGGCCCTTACAAATAGACATGAAACCATTTATGACCATTTTCTTATCAAATATGTACTATATTTTAGAATTTAAACGAGTATCATCCATAAATAGTTTTTCTTAAATGGTTTGTACGCATGCATTTTACCGATATAATATGCAAATTTCATTGCTATATAGAGGATTAAGCAAAAGCTTGCATGATCTGAGGCTCACCTGACCATGATGTGATATGCTTAGTGTGCAAGGTTGTTGAACCCAAGGTTCGCCATCTACTTGAATTGGAAGGGGCGCAAAGACATGAATCTTTATAGATTGTCCTTGAGCCAGCCTTCTTGCTCGAGAAAGTCCAACCTTGAATAAAAGAAAATCATCATGTCAAACCAAAGCATCCAATCCACAAATCAAAAATCACAAGTAAATTTGAATATTAATCTTGAATAAAAATAGTTCAATGTTAACATTTACATACATAAACTTCAATCTTTACATGCATGCCACCTTTCCTACTTATGAAAAGGTATGTTTCACTTTTTGAAAGTTAGAAAGATGGTATTTTTGATGTGATGGGAGGGTTTTGGGTGGTATAAATATAAAAAGTAAATTTTATTGTGTTAGATATGTAAGTACATAAGAATTAGGAAGTATGTATGTAAATGCCTTAAAAAAAATCTCACTGAAGAACTTTAGAATGATTACCTGAAGCGTTCCAAGATGCCATGTTCCGCTGATGCTAACAACTTCGAGGATCTTGTCGTGCATCGATTGTGGATCAAAGTTGTCATAATGCTCATCTTCATTTTGCCACAGATCAACGCCTCCCATATAGCTACCAATATTGGCAAGAAGAACACCTTCAGCATCCTACAGAACAATTAGGGAACATAGAAACCTTTGAATGAACTATGTTCAAGTTTCGCATATTAAATCAACAGAAGTACCGAGCCTTCCTAAGAAAATTCAAATTTGGATCATTTATATAACTCAAATTATACGACTCATTGGAATCTCGTTAGTCCTTGACCAAGTTTCTTCAGGATTAAAAAATATATATTTGAATTTCACCTTCCAATCTTATCTCACAGGACTCCTATAGCCACCTTCTCATTGTTGAATTAACCTATAAGTCCAAATATGTGACAACTAGGGGCTTATAAACTCTAGCCTAACCTCGACGGTGGGTTCATTCAAGCTAATAAAGATTCAAAACCCACCTTCTGATCTTTCCACCTCCTCACCTAGCATCATTTTTAGAGAAGACAATTCTCCGCTCATTGTTAAGATCTCTCAAAAAGAGTTCTCAACTTCCTAGTTTTTGATTGATATAGAATTGAGTAGTAGAGAATCTCGGATATAAATTTGTTTCTATAGTTCTTTCAAGGTTGAGTATAAGAAAGGAAGCGAAATGACATTTCATGGGCCTACCATAGATCACATTAATTGGCTTGTAATCTTCAATGAAAAATCTTTTACAAAAAGGGGTAGTTATTTTCTTCAAGTGGGTGTAAGTGATTATAATTTACTTCAGAAACCGAGTTTATATTTTTATTTTGGAAACTGATTTTCATAAAGTGAGAAATGAGTTTCATTCAAGAGGGATCTGAAATCATATAAATTTTGGTTTTTGCACAGTATTAATAATAAATAAAAGAACATTTAAGGAATGATGTGTTAGAATATTGCTTTTACTTATCGTAAGAATAAACTAATATCAAATTGATAAACTGGTGTCTATAAATGCAACCCAAACAATAAAAACTAGGTTTTTTAAAGGAATGGATTATTGCAACACAAACAAAAATAACTTAAAACATAATTCAATGGAACTCACCTCCAGAACTCTGGTCTAAACACTTCCAACCAAACAAATAAACCTTACAAAAGTGCATAAAGTCAGCTATCGATGACACTTGAAAATTTGTTCTAATATAAAACTAGCCCAGACATTAATAATGTTAAAGATAACTTAATTTAGTCTCTTAAAGCATAATATAGACACAGTCATTCCACATGCTAAAAAAATTAAAAATATAGATTGCTATTTTGGACATGCAAACAACTGTATATAAAAACAAATTCTAGCATAAAAATCAAGGAATTTTTAAGAAAGTGAAAGCGAATATGGTGCTTGCAACTTTAACTAGTGGCATTTTAGCACGTGTTAATTTAATTTCGAGAAAAGTGACAAAAGGACCCCCTTGATGATCCCGCAACTCTTTGCAAGGGGGTCCTTTTAATTCCACAGTTTATAGAAGTGCCAACTAAATCCACAAACTCTTTTAATAGGGTTAAAATACCGCCCAATGAGAACTATTTTAGCTCCCATTACAAGAGTTTGAGGATACAGACTTTTACAAACTTTGGGACTAAAATGGCCAAATGTAATAAGTAAGGGATCATTTTGGCACTTTAAACATTTATTTTCAATTCATTGTGTCTCAGGACCATGGATGTGAAGAGTCAAGATACAAGCATACACACACACACACATATACATTGAAAATAAGGTTGGAACAGACCTCGGGAACTTCTACTTCAGTGCCATCAACCTCTAGTCTGATTTGCCATGGAAAATCAGCAAATGTCCTGTCCATGATAAATTTAGCACCTTCTCGTGCATAGAGCACCTTGTTCAAAAACTGCATGAATCCGATCAATATTTGAGTTCTAGAAAATAAGCACAACTTAGTTCATAAAGTGAAATATGTTAAAAGGATGTGACAGAAGAGTAAAACATATAATTGTAATAAGAGAATAAATCAGATCTTAATGGCGCCCTTTGGAGCCAAGCTTACATTGCTTTCAATGAGTGAAATGTTCTAAGAGGCTAGCATAAATATGGATGAAAGCAACTTCCAACAAAGAAACACCAACAGACGAGCCAAGTTCCCTCAATTTAATAACGATACCAAAAAAATTAAAAATATGCTTCAAAATTAATTGGATCTTCATTTCGAACCTCTGTTACCAATGATTTTGTGACATTATTGGTTTAATTAAATCTTTGTGAATATTTCGTAAACATGCTAATTCCGGCCCTTTTCCACTTGAGTCATAATATTAATTCAGAGCTTCCCCATGTAAAAAGCATTTCCTTCTCTCCCTGATATACATTTATTATATCAAGCAGTGTTATTGCTAAAAATAAAGCCGAGATTTCTCTTTATCTTGATTAAATAAATAAATAAAACCATTTTCAAGCTATTAGTGATTTGTTACTACGCATCCATCATTCCAAATGTATTTCTTAACTAGAAGAGCAGAAAATAAAATTTCTAACATGTATAATTAGAGAGGAACACCGGTTCATTCTAATCTAAACCTAATTTTCAAGTCATTTTGACTAGCATTATCAGCTTGCACCAACCTTTTGGTAAATGATCAAAATGCAACCTAAAGTTTTTAGGGGTGTATAATTTAGTCCCAAATGTTTTTAGGTCTACTTTGTCAGTAAATGATCAAAATGGAGTTTTTATGGTGCATTATTTAGTCCCAAACGTTTTTAGGTGTTAAATTTGGTTCCTCAGATCATTGAATTTTTATTTAACTGAAAATTAATGGTGAAAAACTTTTTATGAAGGCATTTAAAACTTTTTAAGGCTAATTTCAATACTTAAAACAAGCTCAAGCCAATGAGATTAAACTTAAAAGTTCGAGATGTCCCATGAATAGCTTCCCTCCAGCAATTTCTATACAAAGAAATGAAAAAGTTGACAGCAAGTGCAGAACTAAATTGGTTTAGATTTAGTGAGTTGAGAAACTAAATTAAACACTTAAAAATTTTTAGACTAAAATAGACACAACTTCATATTCTTACCTTTAAAAGATATTGACTATACAAAAAGTCACCATCATAAACATGAATTCTTGGAAAATTATGTAGCTGTGAAACTGTGCAAATTGCCATGTAGTAATTAAAGGGGCCTTTACATACATAACACTTCATTTCTATTTATTACAAATCTAACAGCTAAATTTTATCTTGAACATTTATACCACCCAAATCTTATCACAAAAAAATACCATCATTTTAACGCTTAAAAAGTGAAATACATCTTTTCATGCATAAGTAAGGTGGTATGTATGTAAAGATTGACGTTATGTGTTAGATACGTAAATACAAAGGAGATAAGTGACAAAGGAGCATCCCACAATATTTCCGCGATCCAGGATTGCAGAATCCCACAGAACCACGAGATCCTACGATCCCGCAAGCTGAAATGGCGCTGCAGCGGAACTTTCCCCACCTGAGCTGTCTTCAATCCCTTGTGGCCTCCTTTTTTTAATATTATTTTAATTAGGATTAGGTTTCTTTTGCTTGTGAACTATTTATATGTTATTATTTTTTGTTTTAGTAGACTTATAGTTTTGTATTATGTATTTTGGAGACTATAATCCTTGATTTCTATCCTAAGGAGTGTTGTATCATCTTCTTTATACAAATGAAGTGTCTATAGCTTGTTCAAAAATAGGGGGTGAATCACATCGCCGTGCCTCGCTGTTTCGAGGCTCTCTTTGTTGTTTCAGTCTAGACAGCCAATAAACAACTCCTATCCTCTTCCAAATGTCGCCGACCTCACATATTATCATTCTCTTGCAATTTCACAACCACCTCCTCACTATATCCTTTTTATGAACACCTTCTAAGAGCCCCAAAAGTCAATCAGTAGTATGTGTGTAAATCTTCCAAAAATAAATTAAACGTGGCCAACACTCTTGAAGACTGGGCAAAATTTGATCTCTTAATCATATGGCAGACCAATTCACTATTGCAATACGAGCCAAATTAATTCCAGGCATCAACTTTTACTGCAACATCAGGTAACTGAAAACTACCTCAGAATACTTTCCATCAAAGTTTTTATTATATATTATCATAAGATGTGCCTGATGGGAGAAAAAAAAAATGCAAAACTGGAAGCACAGTAAAATTAAGTACCTGGTTGTAAAATTTCTCAGGATTTTCTTCACGGAGATTATGAATTTCAAGCGCAACTTTTGCATCACACCCAATACCAAGATAGTTGTTCATAAACCGTGGAGATCGGATATGTTTGTCATGTAAATCCTCTACAGTTATCGCCCATCTATCGAGAACAGTGACAGCTGCGTGCTCAATCTGCTCTAAAACAGACCACAAACCCCCCATTCTCTCAACAGCACCAAGACCACCTCCCCATGATAAAACTCTTGCAAGATCATTACCAGTGCCTGCAGGAAGAATTGCAACAGGTGGAGGAGATTCATAGTTCTGCTTATCTACAGCATCGAGCACCCAACCAACAGTTCCATCTCCACCACAAACAAGGATTCGAAAGTGCCGCACCTTTTTGAACAACTGTAAACCATGCTCAGGTCCCTGAGCTGAACTCAACTCAAATACCTAACATAATAATCACAAAGATAAAGTATAGCAGCTTAAACCTTACATTGGAAAGTAAAAATGACCAAAAAAATAGGGTGGCAATCAGTATATATGCTCAGATTAGAAATGATTAGCACATATAGTCATGCAGATCTCACATCAATCTCTACAAATTGCAGTAGAAAAAACAGTTTCTCAAAAGCCCCAAAAAGTTTTTCAAAGTGAATGAAACATTAAAGAATTTTTTTAGCAAAACAAATCCATACAGCTGATCTCCCTAACCAATATTCTCTTTCAAGTTTAAGCCAAGTTGACTCAGATGTAGTAGATTAGTCAAATTGCCCACAGTAACGAAACTTGTATTTAACAGCACAAACAACAATTATTTTAGTATCTTTCATTGGTTTAGAGAGAAAAAGTTCAGTTTTTATTCAGCAGAAGGTTCTCCCATATATGTTAAAAGAAGATATTATCAGTTAAATATGGCCTGCAGCATTATTTTGAAAGTTGTCCCAAGTATTTGGTGAAACTACTAGGAAGTTGTTCAAAACTAGGAAGATTAGTAACAATTTTCATGCTTAGTGTAAGCAAGTCTTTTTTCTGGGGACCTCTTGATATATCCAAGGAGATGAATAAAAATTTCTTAAGATTTGTGTTTGAAAGCTTGCATGTGATGACTAACAATTCCACGACAAAAAAAAATATAGAGTACGATAAATCAGATTAACTTACCAACTAACCAGTGATAACAAAAAACATCTTAAAACAATTCTTCTCCGCTAGCCATATTTTTACAACCAAAGAGACCAGTTTCCCCTTGGAGGTTATAAATATATTTTGTTGAGATAGGAAATACTTTATTATAACCAAACTCAGCACCCATAAGGTATTTAGAAAACTCTGATCTTTGGTTAGAAAACATTTTTAAGGGAATTAGGTATTACCTTTTAATCTTTCATTTAAAAAGAAAGACATCAACATAGGAAATACTCAATCAAGTTAACAGAACCTTGGGAGTGTGATATTGTGAAGGCCAATCTCAACAAGATCTTATTAAATATATCAAATTTGATCGAAACCTTAGCAAAATACCTAGAAATTGCAACATATAAAAAATTTTAACAAGGTCAACATAGCGGAAGATATTACTAACATCCTTTTGAAGTAATTTCTAGCCATCATTGATAGATATAGATAGCAGATCTTAGAAAAAATACGAAGTCTAAAAATAAGAGAGTAAGTATCAAAATAATGCATCTTGATAAGCCACCAACAAATTTTCATCATACCTCACGAATCTCAAGACATGACACAAATTTCAAGGCAATCTTTTGAGCAAGAAACATTCAAACTTCAATTAAGAGTCATCCAAAGCTCTGATTTCAGTAAACTTATTAAAACTGACCGGATTGATGAGACGGACTCAATGATATAAAAACTAGTTCAATCCGAGTCAAATCAAGCTCAAATCAAATCATTAAATCACTCTTGTAGGATTTCCGGACACATCTGGAAGGTCAAACGGATGTCGAATCTAGCGAGCTCATAGTCGAATCTAGCATCTCGACAAGACGAATCCAATGAGCCTAAGATTGGCTAATTCTGACATCATTACGACACTCAAATGTCCATATCAAATGTCATTTGGTCGGGGGAAGCTCTTCGAACCATCCGATCAAAATGGTTCATATTCATGCATTAATTGCACTCATAACACTATAAATAAAGTCTCACCCCTCACATGAAAGAGGAGGCTTGAGAGAGAACTTAAGGCTTTGAGAAGGAGCTCAAGTCCAACATCATCCCTGCCACCGCTGACCTCTGTCGACAACCGCTGACCTCCATCGATCACCGCTAACCATCGTCGACCATCACCGACCGCCATCGACTGTCGTTACCAACCGTCATCGACTGTCGTTGATCACCGCCGATCACCGTTGACCAAACGTCCTACAATGAATTTTTATAACTGGGACAGACCCCGTGGTTTTTTTCTTTTACAAATTTTCCACGTAAAAACTTATAGAGTCATCACAAGTTGTTTCTCTTTCATCTGAGTGTGTGTCGAATCCTCGTGCAACGCTAAGCCAATAATCTGTTACTCTACCGCCGCGAATTTTCTAACCCGCATCAGTTTAGCGCCGTCTGTGGGAAAGTTTCAATCCCACAACTGAAGTACCTACGTGGTTTACTACATGACCACATGACACAATATTCGTGACAACGGAGCATCCCGCTCAAACACGCAACGTTTAAGAGAGCAGTCACGAAGCCAAGGGCGACATGCTTTTTCATCTTCTCGCCCTTGAAGACGTTATCTCGCCAACGAAGGCGTTTCGAGTACTTCTATAGAAGATTGAATGCGCAGAATGGATGAATCTCAACTAGAGATCCTACAGCTCCTACGTGGGGATCAACAACTGCTGCCTACACCATTGAACAAAATTTGTATATCATTAACTCCGCGACTTACGAGAAACATATTGCTCGGAAGAACTAGTACTGGCCCCCCTCCTCAAGAAAGAACACTTCCTCTGTCAGGTAGTGATGTTGAACTCCTAGATACTGCAAGTTTCACTCATCCATCTCGTGCAGTTCACCTGACATCGCCACATCTTCTTGGCATTCCAGATGATGTCACTCGTAATGAACTACGATGCCTCGTTCGGGAAGAGTTCCCCTTAGAGAAAAATGATCATTTCTACACTCACCGTTACATCCATGAATCGTCTGTCTTAGCAGATTGGGTCCTCCAACACCCCATTCTAACATTCTTCAAGCTTACAAACATCGATACATATGAAGGGATAACCGACCCCTACGAACATATTTATCATTATCGAACCATCATGCACATTCAGCGTGCCTCTGATGTGCTTCTGTGCCAAGTGTTCCCGACTACTCTTAAAGGACAAGCTTGAATCTGGTTCTACTCTCTGCCAAGGGTCACTGTAAACACCTTTAACGAGGTTGTCAGACTGTTCGTGGAGCAGTTCATCGCAAATCGAAGGATCGTCAAGGATTCATCCCATCTCTCGGGAATTCGTCAAAGTGAAGGAGAGTCGCTCAAGGACTATTTCCATAGATTTTCTACTGAAGTCTGTCATATTCAATGAGTGTATATGAAGTTACTAAGGGCAGTCTTCCTTTGGGGGCTCTGCCCAGGACCTTTTTTTACTCATCACTAATGCGGGAGATAGTTCGTTCTTATGCTGATCTTGCCCACCGTTTTGACACTCAAATCACTGCGGAAGAGGCCATCAGGGCATATAAAAAGCAGTACGAAAAATTTAGGGGAAAGCGCAAGGATAACACTAGAAATAATAATCAATCTTCGCAACGGAGAAAACCCGAACAATAGAGGGATCGTGACCTCCTTCCTCAACCTACGGGCTAACGAACCGAATATCAACCCAAAAAAGAGTATACGCCGCTCAACATGTCACGTACCAACATCTTGATGGCCATAAAAAATGAGCAAGTTGTTAAGTGGCCTCACCTCCTAAAATCTAACTCAGGAAATCAAGAATAATATTGTCATTTTCATCGAAACCGTGAACACACCACTGAGGCGTGTAAACAACTGAAGGAAGAAATTGAAAGGTTAATTCAGTAAAGATATCTCAGTCGATTTATGCAACACAAACTAACTGGTAGCAATAATGCTCTCACTGGAGGGCAACAAACACAAAGACAGCAACATGGAAGTCATCCAGTTGTGGGCAAAATTCAAACGATTGCAGGAGGTCCGTTGCTGACTGATCAATTTCTTATCACTACATCTGGTGAACTAGCACAGAAGAAATCACGCCTTGAACCTCACTTTTGATGATTTTGATTTAGGAGTCCGAGTACCCCACCAAAATCCTCTTGTCATTAGCGCTGAAATTTGCGAACCTTGCTACAACGTAAGGATCCTGATCGACAATGAGAGCTATATTGACGTTTTGTTACACTCCACTTTCCTTAGTTTGAGATTGAGAAGGGAAAGACTACAACTTACATCTAGGCCACTATATGGTTTTGATAATTGACCAGTAAGAGTCGAGGGAACAATAAATCTCCTTATTTTCATAGGAGATTTTCCCTGACAGATAACTCGCTCAATCAAATTCATCGTTGTCAAGTCAGAATCAGCATACAATGCCATCTTCAGGAGCCCCTGCAAATCATCTTTGACATCGTGACTTCTGTGCTACACTTGAAGCTCAAGTTTCTAACCCCAGCAGGGATCGGCGTCGTGCGAGGAGATCAACAGATAGCACAATCATGCTACCTCAAGCAAGCTTAGCCACACCCGTAAGTGACACTTAGCATCGAAAAATTTGATCTTCTAGATGAAGGTATATCTCAAAGAGCTTCTCCCGTGGAAGAATTGGTTCACGTCCTACTTTCTAATGAACACCCATCGAGAACAGTACAGCTTGGTTACTTACACTCTGATGAGCAAAGACCAGAATATGTAGATCTCCTCCAAAGGATCGATACATTTTTGCATGGACCCCGACCAACATTTCTGGAGTTGACCCTGAAATAATCATGCACTCTTTAAAGGTAGACTCGACATTTAAACAGGTCATCCAGAAGAAGCGCAATTTTGCCCTAGATCGTTTACAAGTAATAGAACAAGAAGTCAACAAACTTCTCAAAGCAAAGTTCATACGGGAAGTACATCCTGTATGGCTGGTCAATATCATCATGGTGAAAAAAGCTAGTGGTTTATGGAGTGTGTGTCGATTATACAAACCTCAACAAATCTTGCCTAAGAGATAGTTTTCTCTACCCGCGCATAGATCAACTCGTCGATGTCACGTCTGGACATCAGATGCTAAACTTTATGGATGCATACTCAGGGTACAATCAAATAAAGATAAACCCAATGGATGAGGATGTTGTATTTTTTTCAAACAGATAAGGATTTATACTGTTATCAGGTTATGTCATTCGAGTTAAAAAATACTGGTAAAACTTATCAACGACTCATGAACAAGGTCCTCAAAAATCTTTTCGAGCGTACAATGGAGATTTATGTTGATGACATGTTAGTAAAAAGTCTGGAAGCAACCCAACACATTTCTCATCTGGAGGAGTGTTTCCAACTCCTTCGTACAATTTACGAACCCGGCTAAATGTGCTTTCGGGGATCACATCAGGGAAGTTTCTGAGATTCATGATTTCCCATTGTGGAATAGAGGCAAACCCAAAAAAAATCGAAGCACTAAGAGATATGGTGCCCCAAGGAACATCAAGGAGATGCAACACTTGAATGGTCGTATAGCCGCTCAACCACGTTTCTTAGCTCGTTCTGGGGGTAATTATTGTCATTCTTCAAGATACTTAGAAGTGCTCGAAACCCTGGCTTTCAATTGACAGATAACTGTAAAATTGCTTTTGAGCGACTCAAGGCATATTTGGCTTCATCGTCCCTCCTCTCAAAGTCTGTCCAAAGAAAAAAGTTATATATTTATTTGGCCATTTCACCTCATGTAATAAGCAATGCACTTGTCAGAATAAAAAATTCAGTCGAGAAACCAGTATACTATTTTAGTAAGATTTTATGTGATACAAAATTCGATATCCGATGACGGACAAGTCTGCATTAGCCCTGATATTCTTAGCAAGGAGACTTAGTACGTACTTTTAGGCTCCCACTATCGGCGTCTATACAAATTCCTTTGAAGATCATCTTACAAAAACCAGAAGCATCGGGAATATTAGTTAAATGGTCGAATTGCGAGAATATGACATTCTCTATTACCACGACCAAACATCAAATCACAGGTGTTGGCCAACTTTGTGGTAGATATACAGTGTCTACTTCTGATGAACCACTTTTTTCACCTCAACGGTCACCTCAATGGACAGTATACATAGACAGAGCATCCGAATATCAGGGGCTGGTACAAGAGTACTACTCATCTCCCCAAAGCAAAACATCTTCGAGTACAAACTTCGTTTGAAATTTCCAGCCACCAATAATGTTGTCGAATATGAAGCACTTGTCGTCGGATTAAAACTTGTCATCGACTGTGAAGTACGAAACATAATTATCTATATTGATTCTCAACTCATCGCATCTCAAGTAGAGGAAAAATTTGACGCTCATAACTCTCAGCTAGTGTAGTATCTCCGTCTAATAAAAACACCACTTGCCCAAATTGAAACATAATGGCTCATTTACTTACTTCGGGAGCATAACACCCGAGTTGATGCTCTCTCTAAGCTCGCAACTTCAGCAACTGAAGTTCTCTACAAAATGTGTATTGATGAGATACATTTTCCTAACATCCAGGGGCCATTGGTGATACTATTTGTAGATGACTCAAAAGAGTCATCTTGGATGGATCCCATCATCTCCTTCCTCCAAAACAAAATACCGTCAAATAATGTTATTGCGTCAATTCACCTCGACGCATGGCTTCCAACTTCATCCTTATTGGGGATAAACGGTATAAAAAGTTATTTGTAGGTCCATACCTCAAGCGTCTTCCTCCATCTAAAGCTAACTACACTCTGCAAGAAGTTCGTTCTAGAATATGTGGGGAGCATCTTGGGGTAAAACTCTTGCTCTTAAAATAATGAGACAAGGTTTCTACTGACCCACAATTAAGCAAGACGCATTAGAGTTTGTGCAAAAATGCAAGAATTGTCAACTACACTCCAATCTTACGCATGCACCGCTTGCATAACTCACGTCATTTCTGAGTCCTTGGTCTTTCGCCTAATGGGGGGTAGATATCATGAGACTGTTTCCAATAACTACTAATCAACAAAAGTTCATCATCTTAGTTGTTGATTACTTCACCAAGTGGATAGAAGCGGAGCAACTTGCCAAGATCACTGAAGCAAATGTCAAACAGTTTGTCTGGAAGAATATTATTTGTCGTTTTGGGCTCCCCGCAAAGATTATAACTGATAATGAGACTTAATTTTTTGAAAGGGTCTTCACATCATTCTACAATGATCTTCACATTCAACTGATGCACAATGTCGTGGCGCATCCCCAAACGCGTGGACAGACAGAGCTGACAACTCGGACGGTGCTCAAGGGGTTGACAACTCGCCTTGAGAAGGTTGGGGGACAGAGGGTAGAAGAGTTGCACAACATCCTTGGGCCTACCACACTACCACGCGAACTCCAACCGGGGAAACTCCATATAACTTATGTTTCGGCACTGAGGCTGTTATCCTAATTGATATCGAAGTTTCAAACCCGCGAGTTAAGTCTTTTGACTTAGATGGCAACAATATAAAGCTCCGACAACATTTGGAACTCCTTCCAGAAACACCATCTTAGAGCTGCTTCCTACCGCCAAAGAGTTGCTCGTCACTTCAACCAGGGAGTCAAGCAACGACCTATCTAGTTCGATAACCTGGTCTTGCGTAATATTGAAGTCGTAGGTCATGGTCCCCAACGCAATAAACTATCACATCTCTAGGAAGACCCATATATCGTGGTTGTCATGATCAAGCCTGGAACCTTCAAGCTCAAAGATTCAGATGAGAAATTTCTGCCCCGAGCTTGGAATGTAGAAAATCTTCGCAAGTACTATCAGTAACACCCTAGTCATATAATTCACATATGTTATTATATTGCAGCTCGTACATGATCAATAAATCTCAAATATTATTCACTTACTTTCCTCTACATAAAGGATATCTTAGAAAGTGTAGTGACTCATTCACGAGTCACTTCATGCTCTCGACCTGAAAAATACACAACTCCAACTGTATCTTAGTAGAACACGATCGATCCCAGGGAGATTTGATCTAACCTCTTCCATATGGGTTAACATCATCGAGTTTTTACTCCGATAAACAACTCTGGATAGGTTAATAGTCTTTGGTGGGCTACACCTAACCCATTCTACACAGTTTCATAAGTGAACAATACTCCAACAAACAACCTCGGATAGGTTAATAAGTTTTCGATGGACATCTGTTGGCTCTTATACATGTTAACATCATCGAGTAACACTCTGATGCATAGTCTCACCCAAGTTAAAGGCTGCTGGCAATTTATCCCCACAACAACCTTCTTACATACTAGAATTTCTAAATGACATTGGATATCCATTGAGGCATTCAAACCCCCCCTCCAGATGAATCCTTCTTTGGTGAACCACTTTTACCACTCCTTTACCTCAACATCAAGTACATGATCTGCGATGCTCCGTTGCAACTCCCCGCCGCGATGCTTCGCTGCAACGCCCCGCCACAATGATCCACCACAACACGTCGCGTCACTGCGACGCACCAACGCAACGTGTTACCGAAGCACACCGCCACAACACTTCACCGCAACTCCCTAACTCTTCACCGTAGCTCTTCTCCACAACTCATCGCAGCAACTCTTTGCTTTGTCGTAAATCTTTTCTTTGCCACAATTCTTTGCTTTGCTGTAACTTTTTATTTCGCCACAACTCTCTGCCACAATTATTTACTTTGGTGCAACTCTTTGCTTCACCTCAACTCTTCTCTGCAACGCAGGATGACTTTCTCCATCTCTTCACTTGTGATTCTTCCTCTCATCCAATGTCTTTATTTATAGGTTTGATATGAGACATAACATTTAAAAAAAACGACAGGTCAATAAAGAAAAACGACAACTCATTAAAAAAACAGATGCTCATTAAAAAACAACAATTCATTAAAAAAAAGAAAACAGCTGTATATTAAAAAAAAACAGTTTCTACCATATATATAAAACAGTTTCTATCATATATATATACAACATTTTTATTTGACTGCATTTTACTTTTCAAAGTATCTTTTATTTACCTGTAATTTACTTATTTTGCATGCAAAACCAAAACCGAAACAAAACAAAACCAAACATTGAAATCAAAACTGTAAAACATAAATCATCAATCTCAAACACTTAAAATCTGGAGCTATCGTGACGACAGAAAGTTTGAAGCTAAATTCGTGGGTAGCATGACGAGGAACTCAGACTGAGCAGCAAGAGAATCTTCTCCAGCAATCTCTTTCCTGGTCTAAATAACAACCCATAGAACTTCGAGGTAGTTCGCCCAGCGCGACGTAAATCCTCACACCCTCTTTAGGCTCTTGTACAACCATGTTGTGCAACGTAAGTCCTAACTCACCCTAGGTTTTGAGGTTGTCGTATGACACAACGTAAATCCTCTTATATATGTGGGTTATTTGCATAATCATATATTATGTAAATATAAGTCCCAAAAAATATAATTGACATGATTAAACACATAAATAACATTTTCTCCAAAATACAGCCACACAGTAGGATAGTTGTCGGTCATCTTTTTCGATGTTGGATTTTGAAAATATGATCTTCAAAAATTTAATTTAAATAAAAGGTATAAAGTCTAGATTATGAAAGTAGTGTTTTAATTTTTTAGAAAATGAGACCGAATGGATCTCATTAGTCCAATAATTTGCATAATAGTGTTTGACACCCTGAATACTACACATTCCAAGAGAAAAGTGTAGACCCCGGTAATAGGCTCAATCCTGCAAACTAAGAGATTTGTGACATTTATTTGGTCTGCGAACCTTTATATGTGACCGACAAATTCCCCTATTTAATACAAAGATTAAATAGGGTTTATTTTACCGAGGTTCCAGGTACCCTATAGAGTCAAACCCCTATAGTTAATTACATCTCAAATGACGGGAGTCACTTGAGAAAACTCTCAATAATAATTCGTGGTTCTAGTCTTTAAGAATTCAAAGTTTAAGTTTTCAAGGTAGGACGTAGAAAAAAAATAAGTGAGAGTGGCTCAAGTAGGAACAGTTCTTTCAGGAGTCCAAAAGAAGTAAAGGGTAGGGGACGCCGTAGATCCTGAGGAGGAACCTCAGAGATTTCTCAAACTATCCTATTGTACGACTATATTTTAGAGATGATGTTATTTGAATGTTTAATCCTGTCAATTTTATTATTTAGGACTTACACTTGCATAATAATTGGTTATGCAAATAGACCGCAAAGATAAGAGGTTTTACATCGTTCTGGACAACAAACTCGGAACTTAAGGCGAGTTAGGACTTACGCTGGGTTATGCAGGGGCCTAAAAGAGGGTGAGGTTTTACGTCATCTTAGGTGAACTACCTCGAAGTCCTATGGGTTGTTTAAACTAGAAAAGTTTAGCTGGTGTAGACTCATTTTGCTGTTGTAGAATGACGATCACCTCCACTTATAGTCCGCTCCAAACTCTTTGTCGCGCTGCCCACAAAGTTGCTCCAAATTTCTCGTCGAAGTAGCAGTCTTAAAGTCTAAGGTTCAAAATGTTGTACCATGTGTGTTTCAAGTTTTGGTTTTGTTGTCACTAGAGAGGGTTAAAGTTGATTAGAACGACACCAGTTAGGATCCCACGGTTCCCTCGTTCCGGTATCACTATTTTCTTTTGAACTTAGTTTAAATGAGTTGTGAAACTCATTTAAACTGGGAAGATCTTGTTAGCAACCGTGAGTTATCTCTTCCGAGGGACTCTCGTAAAATAACCAAAATGACTTTCAGATTTCTCCAAAGAGGTTGCTGCACTTTCAGATCTTTAAAAAAAAGGAACACCATGATAAGCATATTAAACCATTCAAAAGCCAAGCCGATAAATCACATCTCAGAAGATAAGAGAAGAAGGTTCCTCTTAATTAAATCAAGAGCACATGAACACATCTTATTGCATAAGGTACTTCACAAATAAATTGAAGAAGAAAGCGGTAAACTTCTTACCTCCAAATGCCTGAAGAATGTAGAAGGAGAGAAAGAGGGCTTCAGACCAATCAGGAGGAGTGAGCGAGGAAGAGGAGCAGCGTCGCGGGCTAGGGCTTTGGTGGAGAGCAGGTCGCGCGAGAAGGCAAGGTCGAGTCGGGAGGGCCTCGATCGAAAGAGGGAGGCCGAATGAAGGGGGCGGATTTTTCGTGTAGAGGGGAGAAGCGAATTTCAGCACAGGGAGAATGAGGCGAGAACGAGCGGTAGAGGCGAAGCAGGCGGGGGAAGACGAGTCAAGCTGAAGTTCTATCGAGAGAGGGAGGCGAGCGCTGCGGGCTGTTTGGCATGAGTAGACGGGAGGTGAGCGGCTTCGATTCGAAAAGGAGTGTGGGGGTTCTGGTCGCAGAGAGGAGGATAGCGGGAGTCCGATGCAAAGGAGAGATTGAATCCAAAGAGAGCGGGAGTGAGCGGGGGATTGATCGAATGAATCCTTCTGTCGAGGCCAATTACTATAGCCGAAGATTCGAGAGGAAGCCGTTACGTGAAAGCTTTGGCGGAGAATTGAATACCTTCCTTTGGTGTATGCGGCTCAATTGAAAAATAATAACACGAGATTATTTTCAATTAATACGAGTTTTAAATATTTTGTTTGAATTTTGAAATTTAAAATTTGAAATTTGAAATTCGTGAGTTGAAATAATTAGTCTGTGTTTAGCCCATATTCAGTTCCAAGTCAAACTAGAGTTGAACCTGGGTTGAGCCCGGGCCCACACCCGCTAATTAAAAAAAAAGTGCATCAATTTTTTGTGTGATCTACTCATGCGCGGAACCATAGTGACATGGGTGTCCATTCTGGCTAAAGTCGACGATCCAGACGCGCCGGCGTGATCTGCTTCGTCATCTGGGATCGTCCGGACAAGTTTATCGACGGTCGGACCAAAAATGTGTCAACTTCGTACATGGTGTAGCGAGTGTGTAGCTGAGTCACGAAGAGTTCACCTAAGGCTGTCTGATCCTGTAGGAACTCATTTTCAAGCCCTCTACATGTTGGTCCTTAGCCCTTGCAACTAGAAGTTGAGTGCTTGGAACCGCCCATAAGAGTTCTTCACAAAAATGAGTCAAGAAATGGCTCGAAGCTCTACGGGAGGTGGGCACCATTACTAGTCTGCTAAGATGGTCAACAAGGGACTCCTAAGGTTAGATTTTGGGTTCTGTGAGCAGGAAACTAAGACCTCACTAAAAATGAGGTCGACAACATCACATCTCATAAACCTTAGTAATTCCTTTGGTATGTCAAGGGAAAAACATTACTAACAAATAGTGGAGCTTCGTATCAAACAAGAGATACATCTAAATGAAAGTTAATTGATAAAATCCTTCAAAAATGTACTTTTTCAATATTGGATGGGAAAAATATATTATATGTGTAGATTGAGAAATGCATATATTTCAATATCCATTATTAGTTTCAGCTTTGATTTCTGAATTGCTTCTTGGTAAGTTGGTATATCTTAAGAATAGAAATTGAAGAGAAAACAAAATAAATCAACAAAAAAATAGAAGAAGGATGGTTAAGAAATACATATGAATAAATGAGATGATCATTGCATGATCATTCCAACAAGCTCATCAGAAGGTACATTCTGTAATAACTGAAATTTTAAATAAATATATATAATATAATATAATAATTGAATCGACCGTGTGGGTTAAAAATCAATATAGCTGACTTTATTAAGAGTTGTATGTGTCCTTTCGAACCTACGAAAATGGAAGAGTAAAGGAGAGAGCGGAGTGATCAAGAGAGGAAGAAGAAGGACGAGAAGGAAGTCGTCGTTTGCATCCGCGGGAGGCTTCAACGCTTGCATGGACAAAGGAAGAGGCGACCTTGTGCCCTTATCAAAGAAAGGAAAAGGAGGAGGAAGAGGAGGCATACAGTGCAAGTAAGGGTAAATCGAGCCTTGCATGCAGAGGAAGAGAACGAAGAAGGGGAAGCCAAGCTTCGCTTGCAAAATAAGAGGAGTAAGGGGATGCTGACTCGTTATACGGGTTGATGTAAAGCCACAATCGATGGAAGAAGAAGAGGGAGGAGGTGGCTAGTGCATTAGAGGCAGAGCCAAAGTTCTAATATAAACCGAAGAGGATAAGATATTTAAGGTTTTATAAAAGTTATTTAATTGAATTGAAATTATATGTTTATTTATTAAATGCTAACAATAGGTTTAATTTAATTATAAATTAACGGCAGAAGATTAGAGACATAACCAAATTGAATTGAAAGGGGGAAAGAAAAACCCTGTGTACAGAAAAACAAACCAAATCTTTTAAGATGAGGTTTTAAATATTAATTATGTGTCGTTTTTAATTATATGTTATTAGATAGATTTTAAGTTTCTATCTGTAGAATTAATGGTAAAATTAAGAAAAAAATTTATTTGAAATGGTATTTGAAACAAATATATTACAATAAATTAACAATATTTAAGGTTTTCTTAAAGGATGAGATTCTTATAATTATATAGACTTTTAACTGATATAGATAGTCACGGAAGTTAAGTGAGAGAATAAGCTTTTACACATATCTTTTAAGGCAAAGATGAGTAATTATTTTCTTATTGGTATTAGATTAATGATTTATTTAGAAGTTGCATTTCAAATTGATAAAAATGAACTTGCAATATGGTTTTAAATATAAATATTTCATTTATATTTGACATTTTGAATGTTTGAAAGACGTCTCACAAATGAGAGAAAAATAATTGACATATGAAAATATATGTAAATGATTGAATATATATAATATAATATAATAATTGAATCGACCGTGTGGGTTAAAAATCGTTATAGCTGACTTTATTAAGAGTTGTATGTGTCCTTTCGAACCTACGAAAATGGGAGAGTAAATGAGAGAGCAGAGTGATCAAGAGAGGAAGAAGAAGGACGAGAAGGAAGTCGTCGTTTGCATCCCCGGGAGGCTTCAACGCTTGCAAGGCCAAAGGAAGAGGCGACCTTGTGCCCTTATCAAATAAAGGAAGAGGAGGCATACAGTGCAAGTAAGGGGAAATCGAGCCTTGCATGCAGAGGGAGAGAACGAAGAAGGGGAAGCCAAGATTTGCTTGCAAAATAAGAGGAGTAAGGGGAAGCTGACTCGTTATACGGGTTGATGTAAAGCCATGATCGACGGAAGAAGAAGAGGGAGGTGGCTAGTGCATTAGAGGCAGAGCCAAAGTTTTAACATAAACCGAAGAGGATAAGATATTTAAGGTTTTATAAAAGTTATTTAATTGAATTGAAATTATATGTTTATTTATTAAATGCTAACAATAGGTTTAATTTAATTATAAATTAATGGCAGAAGATTAGAGACAGAAACAAATCGAATTGAAAGGGGGAAAGAAAAACCCTGTGTACAGAAAAACAAACCAAATCTTTTAAGATGAGGTTTTAAATATTAATTATGTGTCATTTTTAATTATATGTTATTAGATAGATTTTAAGTTTCTATCTGTAGAATTAATGATAAGATTAAGAAAAATTTTTATTTGAAATGGTATTTGAAACAAATATATTAAAATAAATTAACTATATTTAAGGCTTTCTTAAAGGATGAGATTCTTATAATTATATAGACTTTTAACTGATATAGGTAGTCACGAAAGTTAAGTGAGAGAATAAGCTTTTACACATATCTTTTAAGGCAAAGATGAGTAATTATTTTCTTATTGGTATTAGATTAATGATTTATTTAGAAGTTGCATTTCAAATTGATAAAAATGAACTTGCAATATGGTTTTAAATATAAATACTTCATTTATATTTGACATTTTGAATGTTTGAAAGATGTCTCACAAATGAGAGGAAAATAATTAACATATGAAAATATATGTGAATGATTTTAAATTGATATGAAATGATAATTAAATGATTTAAGTCAATTAAGATTCACCCCCATATCGTACTGGAAGGGGATGCGATGTTCCCGTGCACGAAAAAGGAAATGAAAATGATAAAAACATACATTTGAGTGCAAAATTTTGAGAGTACTTATGAGCATAATTTTTTAAGAATAGATTCGAATATAAAAGTAATTTTGACAATAACTTTTTCAAAAGAAAAACAAATATTAAAAAAAGGTTAATATTTAAATTGAAAAGGGAAGACTTAAATTAAAAAATAAAAAATTATTTTTCGATTAAGCAATAAAATATTTTTCTTTTGGTCATTCACGTATAGCATTGGCATCTTAATGCAATGCCTAATAAGATTAAAACTACTCACTAAGTCGTATAAACTTACTGTTTAAATTAATTATTTCTTTCAAGTAAAACTCTAGGTTGATATGACAGACATAAGTGGTTTAATTTACATGATGACTATTGTTGATATGTATTATAATGTGTGTTATGATTGTATTTTTCTATTTGTATTTTATGTAGTGATATATTATTATATGTTAGAAGATAGATTGTCTGCAGACTATGTCGCTATTTCTAAATGATTTGATTTTTGTGTTGTGTGATTTATGGTTTCTTAGCGCACTTTTATATATTTAAAATTATGAAAATTTGTGGAAAGTGGATGAAAAATTAATACCGTCCACAATTCCTAACTTAGTTAATGTTAAGCTATTAAACTATGTCGTTGCAGATTCTCAATCAATAAGGCTAACAGTCTATTATGTTAAGGTCAAAAAAGGACGACCATGTTAGTCAAAGCACATGACTTCAAATAAAAATTATGTGGCAGAAAATCATTGAATCTCTTTCAAAATTCTCCTTATACAAAACAATCACAATGAAAAAACTAAGGGAAGAAATTAATTTAACATTAAAACAATAAAACAAATTTACAAAAACATACGTAATAGTGTTGAATGAAAAAGCAAAATGTGAAAGTGTTATTAGTTATAAAATTTAGGTTAAAAAATTGGCACATTGCATAAGCTAAGACAGAACTTTTCAAACAAGAACAAGGCATTGTGAGGAAAGATAAATGCTATGTGAGAGCAATTCACTATTAAGCACAATGTAGATTAATCTACCCTACATAAGGGCACAATAGAATAAATTCCAACTACTATCATAATATCATTTAAATCAAAGTAATTAAAATAACTAAATGAAAGTGCAAGAATGTAAAGCTAAAATATTAACTATTGCATAATAGTAAATTTTAAGTGATTTGGCACCTAATCAACCTATATCAATGCCTAATCCACAATTGTCTTGGAAATCAGTGAAGAGATTTGGATTCGGAAATTGTTCGGAGAATTAGGGTGTGCAAAAATATGAACTATTTCATAATAGTAAATTTTAAGTGATTTGGCACCTAATCAACCTATATCAATGCCTAATCCACAATTGTCTTAGAAATCAGTGAAGGGATTTGGATTCGGAAATTGTTCGGAGAATTAGGGTGTGCCCCTAATAGGCCTAAAAAAAATATTTTGTGACACTCAAACAGCTATCAATTTTGCCAAGAACTCTGCCATTATGACAGGACCAAACACATCAAAATTAATAAGCACTTTATCTCTGAAAAAATTTTAATGATGGAATTATATATCTAAGCTATACCCCAACACACCAACAAGTTGTTGATGTCTTTACCAAAGCTCTTCCGTTAAGTGACATCTTTAATATCAAGTTTGATCTCTACAACAACTACAACCCAACTTAAGGGGGAGTGTGAAAATCTATAAAGATCGCCTTCCTTTTCGTGGTAAGACAAGCTTGACAATCCAATGAGAGATTGATGGATAAATTGGAGATAATTTAGAAAACTCCTTGATTAGTTTTATTCTCTTCATATTTATGTTTATCTAATAATTATTTTTTTTATAAGTTTAGGCCAGATATATTTGGTAAGATTGTAAATTAGGAGGGAAGGGTTTTGCTATAAATATAGCCTTATGGTTGAAGATAAGTAAGAATAATTAAGTGATAGTTCCCTCTTTTTTCTTCATGGTAAGTACCAAAGTGTTTATGAATTGTGGATATGAATATTTGTGCATGATTTTGTGCATCCCATGTATCCCATCATACATCTGCATTAAAAAACCATACATTGAAAACATGTTGCATCGCTTTTAGCTTCGATAGAGCTAAAAATTAGATTAAAGCTAAAATATAAATAATCATGGTACTAATTGTGATTAGAACATTTTACTTTGAGTTGCTCTTGAGATGAGGTCAAATCAATTTGAAATTGAATCATTCCCATGCCTATGTACAAGACAACATAGTGATTTAAGAAGTATAACTAAATCAATCAAATGGAGTATTAACTTTTAAGTAGACACAAACAAGAACAAAATGGAAACAAGTTTGCCTTAGCTTTTCTTCAAATATAAATAGCAAGATAGTGATCATGCACATGCCATCAATAGATTTTGTTTAATAAGGGGACTCAAAACTATAATCAATTTTTATGTCCATTACATCCTATTGTGTTAATTCAACCAAAGAACAAAAAACGGAAACATAAAATGAAAGAAGATAATTTAAAGTATTTTGCAAAACAAATTGATAATGAGCTCATAAATAACAAAAATTTTATAAAAAAATCAAATAGTCCTCAGACCACTCGAGTGTAGCCAATTTAATACTATAGCATCAAATTTCTTAAACTCAAGTCCCTTGATCATAGAAAAATGATAAAAAATGGCACATCCTATAAAAAATTATAATACGAAATAGATCCTAATTTAGTTCCTCAACTACATTAATCTCAATTAAGGGATCATCTTGGATTAATTTTGTATAGTTGGAAGACTAACTTGGAAAAATATAATATTCTGAGATTAAATTAGCCACATAGAAATAGTTGGGTACCATTTTGAAACAATATAAAAGTAGCAAAGATGACAAGCTCAGAAATAATCTATGATTTCCGTTAACAAGCACATTAAGAATGTAAAATTGTAGGCATGAGAGGAAACATTATCACCAATCATCAATGTCCATAATTTCCCACAAAAAAAAGTCATTTCAATGGATAGAATATAAAGACAAACCTGTACAGGATTCAGAAGAAAGCGCAAACATAACTTAAGCAAGTCCGTGCGTTGAGCTCCACTCTTTTTGTTGATGAAAACCAGCAGCGGCCGTGCACCAGGAGGTAAATCAATCAGCTCATATTTCAGCTTTGTCCCTTCCACACCAGAATCAGTACTCTGGTTGAAAGAAGAACTTCTCAAAGCATATCGCTTCATCACCTCCTTATAACCATTTTCACCACTTGGAGGCATATTTTCTGCATCAAGCTTCTCAGATAAATGTTCTAGTTTTTCATTACAGCCCTTATGAGTTTGGTGGGAATCTACCGCTCTTTCTGCAGACGAGTCCACTAAATTGGAAGTGTTTGCAGAATCAGCAGTAGGGTTACTGATGTGCTTAGCTTTCATACTTGGGCTCTTCATATGTTCACGTATATTCGATGCAAATTCATTTGCACCATGTGTAATAGAACTAAGTATCCCGNCTTCTCCCGGAAATGAGGAAGCTTTCTTCAAGAAGGAGGCTTTGGCGAGGCAACACACAGCTCTCCGAGCTCTCTCAAACTAAACTTTGCATTAATTGAGTTCGAACTCGCTGAAGGTCGCCACTCGAGGAGATATTCCCTGAACTTAATGCATGGAATGAGAACTTGCCCCAGTAGGAAGCATCCCGGTGAGCCTAGTTCCCATTTTTTACTTTGAAACCAATCAATGGCGGTTAAGTAGCAGTTTTGCGGGTTTTTAGCAGGTTATTACGGACCCGTGACGCTTAGTGTCTGTTTGGGACAGCTTATAAAACGCTGTCTCACGGTTTGGTTCGTGCGTTTTGATAACTTATGGAGAAACGCCATTTTTATTTTCTCAAGGAACGGGGCCGCGGGATCAACCCAGCGGCCAGCGTCTAGGATCTGCGTACGATGATATTTTCCTCCCGTGCCTCTGTCGTCCGTCTCCTTCCTCTCTCTTGCCCGATCGCACTACTGTCCCTGCCTCTCCCTCGCAAATTTCTGCGATCAAATATTTTGTTCCGGATCTTTGTTGGAAATTGATTTCGGATCGATGCGCCTCCTTCCCCTCCCCTTCCTTATTAAAGTCACCGCCTTCTCTTTCTCTGGAACGCTAACGCAACTAGTAAAGAACTAAGAAAGCTCGCCTATCATACACTTAAAATTCTTCCATGGCCAGTGGGTCTTCTTCTTCATGTGACNCGTTCTCACCGGAGTCGACATCGGTGCACTAGATGGATTGGAGAATCAGAGATTTGATTCAGGAAAAAAAAAAAAATTCTAGGGTTATTGAATTTGGAAGGATCGAGTATTGAAGAGTGAGGGATGGGGAGCGTTCTTGAGTTTTTAACGGTCGAATCCGGGCATCGTCAAAATAATGAGATTCAAACGAGAGAAATCTAGCCCTTTATGATGAGTGCCACGTGGAATTTCGAGGGAGAAATAAAACTGGGTTACTATTTGGGTGAAACGTTTTAGGTGAAAGAAATTTTTTTTTTGAATTATTTTTAGATATGCATCAGGCAGGCATTCTAGGGTCTGATTGAGGCGCGTATTTTCGGTCTGGACACCTGACCTATCTCTATGTGCGGTGCAAATTATTCCTGAGTTATTTTCATGTTATTTATGGGTTATTTTCAGTAATCCCGAAATAACCCAGAAATAACTAACCTGCGGTCTTTATTTTTGGGCTATTTTTGGGTTATTTCGGGATTACTGAAAATAACCCAGAAATAACTTGAAATAACTCAGGAATACCTTGTGCCGCACGTAGAGCTACGTCAGGAATCCGGACAAAAAAATTTTTGCTAATTGAGGCAGTCGTTGTTTGAAGAAACAGTTTCGAAATGGCTGAAAAAAAAAATTATTGTTCAAAAAATTATGATGATTATTACAAATCATTTTTAAAAAAATTGTACCACAGTTTTCTAACAATCATTACAATTAGCTAGGTATAATAAAAAAACACAATTTTTAGTTGTATCTTTTTGAGAACGCGGGAAAAAAACAATTTCAACATACTAAAAGTAAGTTTTTTATTACAAATAATTACTTATTTTTAATTTAGTTTTATATTAGAACCCTTCTTTTGGACTTATTCATTGCGGATAATTTCATATAAAGTTTTTTTTTTCTTACTTATTTCATTGGATTTGTTAGTTTCATTTCAAACGATTTGACATTAATTTTAAAGACGATCCACCTGCTCACCACTTATTTCTTATATATTTCGAGTAAAGTGCTGATACTTCCCAACTATTAATATGAGATCATTTTAGTCCCAAAATTTATTGAAAATGTTAAAATAATCCTTAATTTTTTAAAGTGCGATGAAATACTTCACATAAAAGATTATTAGAGCACAGTTTTAAAATAGTGATATTAAAATTTTGGGCTGATATTTTTGATGTGGCATTAATGATTTGGGTTGAATAAATTTAAAATCTAGGGTTAGGTGTTATATATTTAAATACTTAAGAATTGGTTGATATCTATGTAAACGCCCCTAATTTTTCATTATCCATCTATTTATGTTGTGTGTATTTCATTCATCATTGGCATGTTAAATCTTATAAAATCTATTTTTATTCTTATCTTTAGAACATAATACCCTAATTATTTCTTTAAAATAAAAAATTATTTGATTAATATTTCATAGTTTTGTCATAGCATTCTTAATACTCTTTTGATCAACTTGGCTTTTAATGATATGTTCACCATAAAAAAATTGAATCCATGTAAAAGGTAACATATCAATATTAAAAATTTAAATTTAATTAATATAAAAAATTTAAATTGTATTTTGGCTGGAATAACTACATTAAATTTAGCTATAAGAAATTCAAACAGGCAACTCAAGCTATATTAAAATTTTAATTGTTTAAATAACAATTAGCTTATTTATAAAGTAACATACCTATATTAAAGATTTGGTGTGCATCCTCTCTCTTTATATATACATATATAGAAAGAAATGGCCAGAGACCATTATATAACCTCCAGCCACCCCCTAATACGTCTAACAATTCGAGTACCGCCTCCTTAAAGACAACTGTGTGGCATTCGAACTCTCGACCTGAGAGGTCTTATAACATGGTTGGCATTCAAACTATATTAAAAAAGCCAGTTCACAAAACAATGGATGAAGAAAAAAATGATGTCAAGAAAATGTTATCAAAATATTTACATTATGTGGTAAAAAACAAATACATGGCCTGAAACACAATCTTAAAACGTTATAATATATATATATATATATATATATATAGAAAGATAGATAGATATATAAGTTGAAGAGAGAAGAGAGCACTATGAAAGCCTAAGTGCCATTTCCTGAAGAAGGGCTCTCTTCTGTGAAGCGGTGATGACATGGTTTGTTTCTGCATTTTCAAGCACATCTGTGATTATAGCTGCAGCATGACCCAGAGGCTCCTCAGCTGCTCTCTTCAGCATGAACGCCTGATACAGATGATATAAAACAATTATTATGTCATAGTAAAGTCATAACACTCATAATACACTTATGAGATTTTAGAATCATATCTAACAGGGGCCATTGTGATCATATAATCAAAGAAATTCACTAGAAAAATTTTAGAACAAACAAAAACCATAATATAATTGAATTTAACAATACAATAAAAATTAGGGAGATTTATATACCACCCAATTCTTATGTATTTAAGTATCGAATACCTAAACTTTGCTTTATACATTTAGGTGCTGTCCTGCAATGGATTTAGCCACCGAATTTCAGCTGTAAATCTTGCCAGATAGTCATTTTGGACAAAATAAAGCCGCATATTTGATAGATCCGTATCCACTCGCTGTGTAAATTTTCGGGATATAGCAAATCGGTTGCCATACAATTTTCGGGATTTAACCTATTCAGGCTTTAGTAAATCTGAATTTATGGGATTTACTAAATCCTAATAGCTTAAATATGATCCTTTGCCAGACAACACTTGCACTACTCAAATCTTTTATATCACGAACAAAAATACCACTATTTTAAATTTTTAAAAGTAAAATGCGTCTTTTCATGCATAGGTAAGATGACACAGATGTAAAAATTAAAGTTTAGTTGTTGGATATGTAAATACATAGGGAATTGAGTGGTATATATGCAAATCTTCCTAAAAATTGATTGCAACTAATTTAAGTAAATGAACTCTGATCACAAAACAATTTTAATTGTAGGTGTGCGATAATGTATTGCTAAATGAAATAAATCAATATAAATATTTTACAAGAAATTATTTTATGATTACAGGAACTAAATTTAAGGAGGTGGAATATAAGGATTAAAAGGGCAGAGCAAATATTGCATTTTTATCTTTTAATAAGTACAATCATTCTCATAAATTTGATGCATTGACAGATATGTCATTTTATATATACATTTGGTGTTACTAATATTGCAACCTTGCCATTAAGAAAGGATTGGATAAATGATATTTGTTATTTGGGGCAGCTGCAGTTGTTTGAAGAAGTAGTTTTGAAGCTGTTGTAGTAGAAGTTGTTATTATAAAAGCTGCATGATTATTACAATTTTATTTTAATTTTGAAAAGTCAAATCAACAGCTTTCTGACAACCACCACACTTTAATAGATCAGATTGAAAAAAACAGCTTTCTGCCACAAAAATTTCTAAAAAGCATTAAAAAATCAGTTCCCTACATAGAGGTGTGGTAGCAGTCTGAAAAATAAAGCAGTCAAAAAGCTGTTCAAAACGGATCCTAAAAGAAAGATAAAATTCATCTTATTTCAAAATCATGAATTGCCATTTTTCTAAAGTATATGTACAAAAAGATATGCAAAAAATATGATAAATGAATGCATAAATATTTTGAATAATACAGAGTTCACACCTTGCAATATTTGGCTCCCATGAGCAAGATAATTACTTGTTCACAGGTTTAAAAGATAATATAGAAATGTACATGCCTTAAATACTACAATAAGATGATGTCTTGTGATAGGTGTATTCTATTAAAATATAATGACCCTCAGCCCAACAATGCAAGTGTCATTATGAGCATTTTACCTATATAATGACAACAATAACACAATTAATTTAAAATTCTTAATCCCAAGCTAGTGATTGTAAGGGAGCTACAATAGACAAATATAGGAAGTTATTTCAAAGATAAGAGGCCACATCTTTTAATAGAACATAAGGACTAATTAACAAGTAATATAATTGTAGAAAATTTGGAAAAAAAAAAGTTCATTAGCTTAATCTAAGTGGAAAAAATTTTAAAATATATATAATAATAATTTAAATAAAAACTTATTCTCAACCTGCCAATTTGAGATTTGAAGAAATTTTATTTTATAAACCTGGAAGCATCATCATCAAACATGAAAATAATCAATATGCTCCTTGAATTATCTACAAGGGTCCATTTTAGTCCTAAAATAATTAGTGTTAAATATAATCCCTTTATATTTCAAATAAGATATAAAATAGTTCTAAAGACGATACTGTTGTTTCATTTGAAAGAAATTTCATGCAAAGTTCATAAATTTGTCGGGAATGAAAATATCTTGCACAGATCAAGAAGATTAAAATTTTATTTATTAAAAACGCCATCATTTCGGACCTCCTTGTGAATTTCAGGTGATTTTTTTTTCAGATTAAAAAGTGACTCTAAATGTGGAACCACCCTTAGATCATATTTGAAGAGTAAAGGGAATGAATTGGACACTTTGATGGGACTATGGCCCTTACAAATAGACATGAAACCATTTATGACCATTTTCTTATCAAATATGTACTATATTTTAGAATTTAAACGAGTATCATCCATAAACAGTTTTTCTTAAATGGTTTGTACGCATGCATTTTACAGATATAATATGCAAATTTTATTGCTATATAGACGATTAAGCAAAAGCTTGCATGATCTGAGGCTCACCTGACCATGATGTGATATGTTTAGCGTGCAAGGTTGTTGAACCCAAGGTTCGCCATCTACTTGAATTGGAAGGGGCGCAAAGACATGAATCTTTATAGATTGTCCTTGAGCCAGCCTTCTTGCTCGAGAAAGTCCAACCTTGAATAAAAGAAAATCATCATGTCAAACCAAATTATCCAATCCACAAATCAAAAATCACAAGTAATTTTAAATATTAATCTTGAATAAAAATAGTTCAATGTTAACATTTACATACATAAACTTCAATCTTTACATGCATGCCACCTTTCCTACTTATGAAAAGGTATGTTTCACTTTTTGAAAGTTAAAATGATGGTATTTTTGATGTGATGGAAGGGATTTGGGTGGTATAAATATAAAAAGTAAATTTTTATTATGTTAGATATGTAAGTACATAAGAAATTAGGAAGTATGTATGTAAATGCCTAAAAAAAATCTCACTGAAGAACTTTAGAATGATTACCTGAAGCGTTCCAAGATGCCATGTTCCGCTGATGCTAACAACTTCGAGGATCTTGTCGTGCATCGATTGTGGATCAAAGTTGTCATAATGCTCATCTTCATTTTGCCACAGATCAACGCCTCCCATATAGCTACCAATATTGGCAAGAAGAACACCTTCAGCATCCTACAGAACAATTAGGGAACATAGAAACCTTTGAATGAACTATGTTCAAGTTTCGCATATTAAATCAACAGAAGTACCGAGCCTTCCTAAGAAAATTCAAATTTGGATCATTTATATAACTCAAATTATATGACTCATTGGAATCTCGTTAGTCCTTAACCAAGTTTCTTCAGGATTAAAAAATATATATTTGAATTTCACCTTCCGATCTTATCTCACAGAACTCCTATAGCCACCTTCTCATTGTTGAATTAACCTATAAGTCCAAATACAACTAGGGGCTTATAAACTCTAGCCTNGACTATAGCCACCTTCTCATTGTTGAATTAACCTATAAGTCCAAATACAACTAGGGGCTTATAAACTCTAGCCTAACCTCGACAGTGGGTTCATTCAAGCTAATAAAAATTTGAAACCCACCATCTGATCTTTCCACCTCCTCACCTAGCATCATTTTTAGAGAAGACAATTCTCCGCTCATTGTTAAGATCTCTCAAAAAGAGTTCTCAACTTCCTAGTTTTTGATTGATATAGAATTGAGTAGTAGAGAATCTCGGATATAAATTTGTTTCTATACTTCTTTCAACGTTGAGTATAAAAAGGAAGCGAAATGACATTTCATGGGCCTACCATAGACCACATTAATTGGCTTGTAATCTTCAATGAAAAATCTTTTACAAAAAGGGGTAGTTATTTTCTTTAAGTGGGTGTAAGTGATTATAATTTACTTCAGAAACTGAGTTTATATTGTTATTTTGGAAACTGATTTTCATAAAGTGAGAAGTGAGTTTCATTCAAGAGGGATCTGAAATCATATAAATTTTGGTTTTTGCACAGTATTAATAATAAATAAAAGAACATTTAAGGAATGATGTGTTAGAATATTGCTTTTACTTATCGTAAGAATAAACTAATATCAAATTGATAAACTGGTGTCTATAAATGCAACCCAAACAATAAAAACTAGGTTTTTTAAAGGAATGGATTATTGCAACACAAACTAAAATAACTTAAAACATAATTCAATGGAACTCAACTCCAGAACTCTGGTTTAAACACTTCCAACCAAACAAATAACCCTTACAAAAGTGCATAAAGTCAGCTATCGATGACACTTGAAAATTTGTTTTAATATAAAACTAGCCCAGACATTAATAACGTTAAAGATAACTTAATTTAGTCTCTTAAAGCATAATATAGACACAGTCATTCCACATGCTAAAAAAATTAAAAATATAGATTGCTATTTTGGACATGCAAACAACTGTATATAAAAACAAATTCTAGCATAAAAATCAAGGAATTTTTAAGAAAGTGAAAGCGAATATGGTGCTTGCAACTTTAACTAGTATCGTTTTAGCACGTGTTAATTTAATTTCAAGAAAAGTGACAAAAGGACCCCCTTGATGATCCCGCAACTCTTCGCAAGGGGGTCCTTTTAATTCCACAGTTTATAGAAGTGCCAATTAAATCCACAAACTCTTTTAATATGGGTTAAAATACCGCCCAATGAGAACTATTTTAGCTCCCATTACAAGAGTTTGAGGATACAGAACTTTTACAAACTTTGGGACTAAAATGGCTAAATGTAATAAGTAGGGGATCATTTTGGCACTTTAAACATTTATTTTCAATTCATTGTGTCTCAGGACCATGGATGTGAAGAGTCAAGATACAAGCATACACAAACACATATACATTGAAAATAAGGTTGGAACAGACCTCGGGAACTTCTACTTCAGTGCCATCAACCTCTAGTCTGATTTGCCATGGAAAATCAGCAAATGTCCTGTCCATGATAAATTTAGCACCTTCTCGTGCATAGAGCACCTTGTTCAAAAACTGCATGAATCCGATCAATATTTGAGTTCTAGAAAATAAGCACAACTTAGTTCATAAAGTGTAATATGTTAAAAGGATGTGATAGAAGAGTAAAACATATAATTGTAATAAGAGAATAAATCAGATCTTAATGGCACCCTTGGGAGCCAAGCTTACATTGCTTTCAATGAGTGAAATGTTCTAAGAGGCTAGCATAAATATGGATGAAAGCAACTTCCAACAAAGAAACACCAACAGACGAGCCAAGCTCCCTCAATTTAATAACGATACCAAAAAAATTAAAAATATGCTTCAAAATTAATTGGATCTTCATTTCGAACCTCTGTTACCAATGATTTTGTGACATTATTGGTTTAATTAAATCTTTGTGAATATTTCGTAAACATTGCTAATTCGGGTCCTTTTCCACTTAGGTTATAATATTAATTCAAAGCTTCCCCATGTAAAAGCATTCCCTTTTCTCCCTGATGTACATTTATTATATCAAGCAGTGTTATTGCTAAAAATAAAGCCGAGATTTCTCTTTATCTTGATTAAAAAAAAAAAAAAACCATTTTCAAGCTATTAGTGATTTGTTACTACGCATCCATCATTCCAAATGTATTTCTTAACTAGAAGAGCAGAAAATAAAATTTCTAGCATGTTTAATTAGAGAGGAACACCGGTTCATTCTAATCTAAACCTAATTTTCAAGTCACTTTGACTAGCATTATCAGCTTGCACCAACCTTTTGGTAAATGATCAAAATGCAACCTAAAGTTTTTAGGGGTGTATAATTTAGTCCCAAATGTTTTTAGGTCTACTTTGTCAGTAAATGATCAAAATGGAGTTTTTATGGTGCATTATTTAGTCCCAAACGTTTTTAGGTGTTAAATTTGGTCCCTCAGATCATCGAATTTTTATTTAACTGAAAATTAATGGTGAAAAACTTTTTATGAAGGCATTTACAACTTTTTAAGTCTAATTTCACTACTTAAAACAAGCTCAAGCCAATGAGATTGAACTTAAAAGTTCGAGATGTCCCATGAATAGCTTCCCTCCAGCAATTTCTATACAAAGAAATGAAAAAGTTGACAGCAAGTGCAGAACTAAATTGGTTTAGATTTAGTGAGTTGAGAAACTAAATTAAACACTTAAAAATTTTTAGACTAAAATAGACACAACTTCATATTCTTACCTTTAAAAGATATTGACTATACAAAAAGTCACCATCATAAACATAAATTCTTGGAAAATTATGTAGCTGTGAAACTGTGCAAATTGCCATGTAGTAATTAAAGGGGCATTTACATACATAACACTTCATTTCTATTTATTACAAATCTAACAACTAAATTTTATCTTGAACATTTATACCACCCAAATCTTATCACAAAAAAATACCATCATTTTAACGCTTAAAAAGTTAAATACATCTTTTCATGCACAAGTAAGGTGGTATGTATGTAAAGATTGACTTTATGTGTTAGATACGTAAATACAAAGGAAATAAGTGACGAAGGAGCATCCCACAATATTTCCACGATCCAGGATTGCAGAATCCCACAGAAACACGAGATCCTACGATCCCGCAAGCTGAAATGGCGCTGCAGCGGAACTTTCCCTGCCTGTGCTGTCGTCAATCCCTTGTGGCCTCCTTTTTTTAATATTATTTTAATTAGGATTAGGTTTCTTTTGCTTGTGAACTATTTATATGTTGTTATTTTTTGTTTTAGTAGACTTATAGTTTTGTATTATGTATTTTGGAGATTATAATCCTTGATTTCTATCCTAAGGAGTGTTTGTATCATCTTCTTTATACAAATGAAGTGTCTATAGCTTGTTCAAAAATAGGTGGTGAACCACATCGCCATGCCTCGCCGTTTCGAGGCTCTCTTTGTTGTTTTCAGTCCAGACAGCCATTAAACAACTCCTATCCTCTGCCAATGTCGTCGACCTTACATATTATCATTCTCTTGCTCTTTCACAACCACCTCCTCACTATATCCTTTTTATGAACACCTTCTAAGAGCCCCAAAACAGTGGCAATCAGTAGTATGTGTGTAAATCTTCCAAAAATAAATTAAACGTGGCCAACACTCTTGAAGACTGGGCAAAATTTGATCTCTTAATCATATGGCAGACCAATTCACTATTGCAATACGAGCCAAATTAATGCCAGGCATCAACTTTTACTGCAACATCAGGTAACTGAAAACTACCTCAGAATACTTTCCATAAAAGTTTTTATTATGTATTATCATAAGATGTGCCTGATGGGAGAAAAAAAAATGCAAAACTGGAAACACAGTAAAATTAAGTACCTGGTTGTAAAATTTCTCGGGATTTTCTTCACGGAGATTATGAATTTCAAGAGCAACTTTTGCATCACACCCAATACCAAGATAGTTGTTCATAAACCGTGGAGGTCGGATATGTTTCTCATGTAAATCCTCTACGGTTATTGCCCATCTATCGAGAACAGTGACAGCTGCGTGCTCAATCTGCTCTAAAACAGACCACAAACCCCCCATTCTCTCAACAGCACCAAGACCACCTCCCCATGATAAAACTCTTGCAAGATCATTACCAGTGCCTGCAGGAAGAATTGCAACAGGTGGAGGAGATTCATAGTTCTGCTTATCTACAGCATCGAGCACCCAACCAACAGTTCCATCTCCACCACAAACAAGGATTCGAAAGTGCCGCACCTTTTTGAACAACTGTAAACCATGCTCAGGTCCCTGAGCTGAACTCAACTCAAATACCTAACATAATAATCACAAAGATAAAGTATAGCAGCTTAAACCTTACATTGGAAAGTAAAAATGACCAAAAAAATAGGGTGGCAATCAGTATATATGCTCAGATTAGAAATGATTAGCACATATATCATGCAGATCTCACATCAATCTCCACAAATTGCAGTAGAAAAAACAGTTTCTCAAAAGCCCCAAAAAGTTTTTCAAAGTGAATGAAACATTAAAGAATTTTTTTAGCAAAAGAAATCCATACAGTTGATCTCCCTAACCAATATTCTCTTCCAAGTTTAAGTCGAGCTGACTCAGATGTAGTAGATTAGTCAAATTGCCCACAGTAATGAAACTTGTATTGAACATCACAAACAACAATTATTTTAGTATCTTTCATTGGTTTTGAGAGAAAAAGTTCAGTCTTTATTCAGCAGAAGGTTCTCCCATATATGTTAAAAGAAGATATTATCAGTTAAATATGGCCTGCAGCATTATTTTGAAAGTTGTCCCAAGTATTTGGTGAAACTACTAGGAAGTTGTTCAAAACTAGGAAGATTAGTAACAATTTTCATGCTTAGTGTAACTAAGTCTTTTTTTCTGGGGACCTCTTGATATATCCAAGGAGAAGAATAAAAATTTCTTAAGATTTGTGTTTGAAAGCTTGCATGTGATGACTAACAATTCCACGACAAAAAAAAATATAGAGTACGATAAATCAGATTAACTTACCAACTAACCAGTGATAACAAAAAACATCTTAAAATAATTCTTCTCCGCTAGCCATATTTTTACAACCAAAGAGACCAGTTTCCCCTTGGAGGTTATCAATATATTTTGTTGAGATAGGAAATACTTTATTATAACCAAACTCAGCACCCATAAGGTATTTAGAAAACTCTGATCTTTGGTTAGAAAACATTTTTAAGGGAATTAGGTATTACCTTTTAATCTTTCATTTAAAAAGAAAGACATCAACATAGGCTACTAAGTTAGTAGACTCAATCAAGTTAACAGACCCTTGGGAGTGTGATATTGTGAAGGCCAATCTCAACAAGATCTTATTAAATATATCAAATTTGATCGAAACCTTAGCAACATACCTAGAGATTGCTACATATAAAAAATTTTAACAAGGTCAGCATAGCGGAAGATAATACTAACATCCATTTGAAGTAATTTCTAGCCATCATTAATAGATATAGATAGCAGATCTTAAAAAAAATACAAAGTCTAAAAATAAGAGAGTAAGTATCAAAATAATGCATCTTGATAAGCCACCAACAAATTTTCATCATACCTCACGAATCTCAAGACATGACACAAATCTCGAGGCAATCTTTTGAGCAGGAGACATTCAAACTTCAATTAAGAGTCATCCAGAGCTCTGATTTCAGTAAACTTATAGTCAAACTGACCGGTTTGATGAGACGGACCCAATGATATAAAAATTAGTCCAATCCGAGTCAAATCAAGCTCAAATCAAATTATTAAACCACTCTTGTAGGNTTTGATGAGACGGATCCAATGATATAAAAATTAGTCCAATCCGAGTCAAATCAAGCTCAAATCAAATTATTAAACCACTCTTGTAGGATTTCCGGACACATTTGGAAGGTCAAACGGATGTCCAATCTAGCGAGTTCATAGTCGAATCGAGCATCTCGATAAGACGAATCCAATGAGCCTAAGATTGGTCAATTCTGACATCGTTAAGACACTCAAATGTTCATATCAAATGTCATTTGGTCAAGGGAAGCTCTCAGAATCATCCGATCAAAATAGTTCATATTCATGCATTAATTGCACTCATAACACTATAAATAGAGACTCACCCCTCACATGAAAGAGGAGGCTGGAGAGAGAACTTAAGGATTTGAGAAGGAGCTCAAGTCCAACATCATCCCTGACACCGCTGACCGTCGGCGACCACCGCTGACCTCCGTCAATCACACATTACCGACCGCTATCGACTGCCATTGACCACCGCCGATCACCGCTGACCAGACGTCGTCAGTCGACATTGCAACTTGAAAAATCTAGTAACTCTTTTCCCGTTTGTGGGAGAAGGGGTCTCTGTAATAATCAACCTACAATGGATTTTTGTAACTGGGACAAATCCCGTGGTTTTTCACTTTACAGATTTTTCACATAAAAATTTATAATGTCATCACAAGTTGTTTCTCTTTCATCTGAGTGTGTGTTGAATCCTCGTGCAACGCTAATCCGATAATTTGTTACTCTACCGCCGCGAATTNCTTCCCTTTACAGATTTTTCACATAAAAATTTATAGTGTCATCACAAGTTGTTTCCCTTTCATCTGAGTGTGTGTTGAATCCTCGTGCAACGCTAATCCGATAATTTGTTACTCTACCGCCGCGAATTTTCTAACCCGCATCAGTTTAGCGTCGTCTGTATCTGTGGGAAAGTTTCAATCCCACAATTGAAGTACTTACGCGGTTTAATACATGGCCACATGACACAATATTCGTGACAACGGAGCATCCCGCTCAAACACCCAACGTTTCAGGGAGCAGTCACGAAGCCAAGAGGAGCATGCTTTTTCATCTTCCCGCCCTTGAAGACGTTATCCCGCCAACGAAGGGTTTCGAGTACTTCTATAAAAGATTGAATGCGCAGAATGGAGGAATCTCAACTAGAGATCCTACAGCTCCTACGTGGGGATGAACAACCGCTGCCTACACCATTGAACGAAATTTGTATATCATTAACTCCGCGACTTACGAGAAACATATTGCTCGGAAGNCGTTTCGAGTACTTCTATAAAAGATTGAATGCGCAGAATGGATGAATCTCAACTAGAGATCCTACAGCTCCTACGTGGGGATGAACAACTGCTGCCTACACCATTGAACGAAATTTGTATATCATTAACTCCGCGACTTACGAGAAACATATTGCTCGGAAGAACTAGCACTGACCCCCCTCCTCAAGAAAGAACACTTCCTCTGTCAGGTAGTGATGTTGAACTCCTAGATACCGCAAGTTTCACTCATCAATTTCGAGCAGTTCACCTGACATCGCCACATCTTCTTGGCATTCCAAATGATGTCATTCGTAATAAACTACGACGCCTCGTTCGGCAAGAGTTCCCCTTAGAGAAAAATGATCGCTTCTACACTCACCGTAACATCCATGAATCCTCTCCCTTAGCGGATGAGGTCCTCCAACACCCCATTCTAACATTCTTCAAACTTCCAAACATCGATACATATGAAGGGATAACCGACCCCTACGAATATATTTATCATTATCAAACCATCATGCACATTCAACGTGCCTCTGATGTGCTTCTGTGTCAAGTGTTCCCGGTTACTCTTAAAGGACAAACTCGAATCTGGTTCTACACTCTGCCAAGGGTCACTGTAAACACCTTTAACGAGGTTGTCAGACTGTTCGTGGAGCAGTTCATCGCAAATCGAAGGATCGTCAAGGATTCATCCCATCTCTCGGGAATTCGTCAAAGTGAAGGAGAGTCGCTCAAGGACTACTTCCACAGATTTTCTACTGAAGTCTGTCATATTCCATGAGTGTATATGAAGTTACTAAGGGTAGTCTTCCTTTGGGGGCTCTGCCCAGGACCTTTTTACTCATCACTAATGCGAGTGAGTTCGTTCTTATGCTGATATTGTCCACCGTGTTGAGACCCAAATCACTGAGGACGAGGCCATCAGGACACATATAAAGAGCAGTTTGAAAAATTTGGGGGAAAGCGCAAGGATAACACTAGAGATAATAATCAATCTTCGCAACGGAGAAAGTCCAAACAACAGAGGGATCGTGACCTCCTTCCTCAACCTACGGGCCAACAAACTGAATATCAACCCAAAAAAGAGTATACG
>JXCR01145581.1:70593-81504 GCA_002079205.1 Phalaenopsis hybrid cultivar
CCTGAAATAATCATGCACTCTTTAAAGGTAGACTAGACATTTAAATTGGTCATCCAGAAGAAGCGCAATTTTGTCATAGATCGCTCACAAGCTATAGAACAAGAAGTCAACAAACTTCTCAAAGCAAAGTTCATACGGGAAGAACATCATCTTGTATGGCTGGCCAATATCGTCATGATGATAAAAACTAGTGGTTTATGAGTGTGTGTCGATTATACAAACCTCAACAAATCTTGCCAAAAAGATAATTTTCTCTACCCGCGCATAGATCAACTCGTCGATGTCACGTCTAGACATCAGATGCTAAACTTTATGGATGCATACTCAGGGTACAATCAAATAAAGATAAACCCAATGGATGAGGATGCCGCCTTTTTTATAACAGATAAGGGTTTATACTGTTATCAGGTTATGTCATTCTGACCAAAGGAATATATGTTGAGATTTTCATACCTATTTTTCACTGTTTTTTTATGATATTACACTTTAAAGAAAGATATTTTTGATGTTTTGTTGCAGGTATGATGAATTATGGTCATTGGAGCAAAAAGATGCAAAAAGAAGCGAAGTTGGAGCGAAAATGACCAAAATGTAAAGATTTGAATTAAGGCGTCGACGGCGAGCCCANGAAGCGAAGTTGGAGCGAAAATGACCAAAATGTAAAGATTTGAATTAAGGCGTCGACGGCGAGCCCAACGGCGCTGACGGCGAGATTTTCCCGAGACTCCAGACAAATAATTAAGAAGGCCCGCCGACGACGCCCTCGAGGCCGCCGACGGCGAGATCGGCAGTTATTTCCAAAGGTGCATTGAATGTGGACAATTTTTGGAGGAATGCTTAGGCAACTCTTAGGAAAACTCTTTTACAACTTTAAAAGAAGACTTTGGCCAAAAATTGGAGGAGGGAGGCTCTAGAGTTCGAGGAGTTGGAAGATTAGAACAACGTCCAAGAGCCACAGTAGTGTGTAGAGAGTTTACTTTAGGGTTAGATTGTGAGAAATTCTTCAAGAGATTGTAAGAATGGAGGGAAAGTGAGAGATTTCTTCCTCCTTGCCGCTTCGAAGAGGAATTCTGTGTGTTGTATCTCCTTGCTACTTCGAAGAGGAATTCTGTGTGTTGTAAAGAAAGGAAGAGATTCAGAGGAACTTCCTTGCTACTTCAAAGAGGAATTTTGTGTGCTGTAAAGAAAGGAAGAGATTCAGAGGAACTTTGAGGAGTACTTGGGAAGAAGTTAGAGATAAGTGTTATTTACTTGTTGTAATTTGTATGACTTTGTTTTATATATGAATTTTGAGTTTTATTGTGTCTTCCCCATGAGTTCTGAGTAGTTTTCTCTGTCTTTCTCCTNGAAGAGATTCAGAGGAACTTTGAGGAGTTTACTTGGGAAGAAGTTAGAGATAAGTGTTATTTACTTGTTGTAGTTTGTATGACTTTGTTTTATATATGAATTTCGAGTTTTATTGTGTCTTCCCCATGAGTTCTGAGTAGTTTTATCTGTCTTTCTCCTTGTCTTGAGATTTGTGAAATAGTGATTTGAATTGGTTGAGCATTGAAAATGTTAAAGAAGTTGTGATGATCTTTTCACTTCGATCTTAATTTANAATGTTAAAGAAGTTGTGATGATCTTTTCACTTCGATTTTAATTTACTTTCAATCTGGTCAATTGATTTGTTAAAATATGTTGAGTTTTACAACTAAAGTGAATAATACATCCAAGATTCTGGGAGGTCAAAGCCCTTGGAAGTTGGGTGCAAATAAATAGGGAAATTCTTTCAATCTGGCCAATTGATTTCGATCTTAATTTATTTTCAATCTGGCCAATTGATTTGTTAAAATATGTTGAGTTTTACAACTAAAGTGAAGATTACCAATCTGGCCAATTAATTTGTTAAAATATGTTGAGTTTTACAACTAAAGTGAAGATTACACAATCTGGTCAATTGATCTGTTAAAATATGTTGAGTTTTACAACTAAAGTGAAGATTACATCTCAAGAACATGGAGGTCAAAGCCCTTGGAAGTTGGGTGCAAATAAATAAGGAAATAAAATTATCGGGAGTAGAATTGGAGATATTTGATTTGTTAAAATATGTTGAGTTTTACAACTAAAGTGAATATTACATCCAAGATTCAGGGATAAATTTGTTAAAATATGTTGAGTTTTACAACTAAAGTGAAGATTACATCCAAGATTCAGGGAGTAATTTGTTAAAATATGTTGAGTTTTACAACTAAAGTGAAGATTACATCCAAGATTTAGGGAGGTTAAGCCCTTGGAAGTTGGGTGCAAATAAATAGGGAAATAATATTATCGGGCATAGATTTGGAACCCTTGAAAGTTGGGTACAAATAAATAAGGAAATAAAATTATCGGGCGTAAAATTGGAGATTTTAGGATCCGTTTGGGGCAGCTTGTGCGTTTCAGGATAAGCAGTTTATCTTGAAACGCGGCCCGCGGGCTGGCTGCAGGGGTCGACCCGCGACCTGCGTTTAGTGTAAAAACCCAAACGCAGTTTCAGATAAGCTGATGAAACGCGCGAACCAAACAATACGGCGGCGTTTTGAAAACGCTGCCCGCACTTATAAACTGCCTCAAACGGACCCTTAGAGTGACAGACTAAAATCCCCAATTTGGTCATATCGTTTGGGTGCTGAAGTGTAGATATTAGCCCTCAGGCGAGGGGAAAATGGAAGCTCCGAAGTGAGAGTCGGTATCCTCCCAACCTAGCCGCAGATTCAGTAACCAAGCATAGGATTAGTCAATGTTTTTCATGTCTGGACCAAAGAGTAAAGAATATGTATGCTCCTATTTAGCACAATACAATTTGAACTGATTCACTTTATCCATTCACTATAATTTTTTGACAANATGGAAGCTCCGAAGTGAGAGCCGGTATCCTCCCAACCTAGCCGCAGATTCAGTAACCAAGCATAGGATTAGTCAATGTTCTTCATGTCTGGACCAAAGAGTAAAGAATATGTATGCTCCTATTTAGCACAATATAATTTGAACTGATTCACTTTATCCATTCACTATAATTTTTTGACAAGAAGAAAGATGTTTTCTTGTATATTGAATATCACATTAGAAATTTTATTAGTATAATTAGTTATTTAAGAGTTATTAAAATTATATATTTATGTCAATTGTTTATTAGTGACAGATAGCAATTTGAATTATATTGTTGTGATTAAGTCTTGATTTTTTAAAATCTTAGTTCGTAGTTACAATATTACTCCCTGTAGGATCGATATCTAGGACTTCATTAGAGCCCTATATTACTTGAGCGATACATATACTTGCGTTTAAGTGTGACTTTACATTATTGAATATTTAATATATACATCTTTATCGAATCATAACCGTTATTAAGTTTTTGGAGTCGTTGCTGAGAAATTAAATCTTCTAGCAGCAGTGTTAAATACTTGTATTTTTAAGCATATATAAAATCAATAAAAGTGCAAGAATGTAAAGCTAAAATATTAACTATTGCATAATAGTAAATTTTAAGTGATTTAGCACCTAATCAACCTATATCAATGTCTAATCCACAATTGTCTTAGAAATCAGTGAAGGGATTTGGATTCAGAAATTGTTCTGAGAATTAGGGTGTGCCCCTAATAGGCCTAAAAAAATATTTTGTGACACTCAAACAGCTATCAGTTTTGCAAAGAACCCTGTACATTATGACAGGACCAAACACATAATAAGCACTTTATCTCTGAAAAATTTTAATGATGAAATTATATATCTATGCTATACCCCAACACACCAACAAGCTGTTGATGTCTTTACCAAAGCTCTTCGATTAAGTGACATCTTTAATATCAAGTTTGATCTCTACAACAACTACAACCCAACTTAAGAGGGAGTGTGAAAATCTATAAAGATCGTCTTCCTTTTCGTGGTGAGACAAGGTTGACAATCCAATGAGAGATTGATGGATAAATTGGAGATAATTTAGAAAACTCCTTGATTAGTTTTATTCTCTTCATATTTATGTTTATTTCAGAATTATTTTTTTTATAAGTTTTGGCCAGATATATTTGGTAAGATTATAAATTAGGAGGGAAGGGTTTTGCTATAAATATAGCCTTATGGTTGAAGATTAGTAAGGATAATTAAGTGATAGTTCCCTCTTTTTTCTTCATGGTAAGTACCAAAGTGTTTATGAATTGTGGATATGAATATTTGTGCATGATTTTGTGCATCCCTAGTATCCCATCATACATCTGCATTAAGAAATCATGCATTGAAAACATGTTACATCGCTTTTAGCTTCGATAGAGCTAAAAAATAGATTAAAGCTAAAATATAAATAATCATGGTACTAATCGTGATTAGAACATTTTACTTTGAGTTGCTCTTGAGATGAGGTCAAATCAATCTGAAATTGAATCATTCCTATGCCTATGTACAAGGCAACATCGTGATTTAAGAAGTATAACTAAATCGATCAAATGGAGTATTAACTTTTAAGTAGACACAAACAAGAACAAAATGGAAACAAGTTTGCCTTAGCTTTTCTTCAAATATAAATAGCAAGATAGTGATCATGCACATGCCATCAATAGATTTTGTTTAATAAGGGGACTCAAAACTATAATCAATTTTTATGTCCATTACATCCTATTGTGTTAATTCAACCAAAGAACAAAAAACGGAAACATAAAATGAAAGAAGATAATTTAAAGTATTTTGCAAAACAAATTGATAATGAGCTCATAAATAACAAAAATTTAAAAAAAAAAATCAAAGTAGTCCTCAGACCACTCGAGTGTAGCCAATTTAATACTATAGCATCAGATTTCTTAAACTCAAGTCCCTTGATCATAGAAAAATGATCAAAAACGGCACATCCTATAAAAAATTATAATACAAAATAGATCCTAATTTAGTTCCTCAACTACATTAATCTCAATTTAATCTTAAGGGATCATCTTAGATTAATTTTGTATAGTTGGAAGACTAACTTGGAAAAATATAATGCTCTGAGATTAAATTAGCCACATAGAAATAGTTGGGTACCATTTTGAAACAATATAAAAGTAGCAAAGATGACAAGCTCAGAAATAATCTATGTTTTCAGTTAACAAGCACATTAAGAATGTAAAATTGTAGACATGGGAGGAAACCATTATCACCAATCATCAATGTCCATAATTTCCCACAAAAAAAAAGTCATTTCAATGGATAGAATATAAAGACAAACCTGTACAGGATTCAGAAGAAAGCGCAAACATAACTTAAGCAAGTCCGTGCGTTGTGCTCCACTCTTTTTGTTGATGAAAACCAGCAGCGGCCGTGCACCAGGAGGTAAATCAATCAGCTCATATTTCAGCTTTGTCCCTTCCACACCAGAATCAGTACTCTGGTTGAAAGAAGAACTTCTCAAAGCATATCGCTTCATCACCTCCCTATAACCATTTTCACCACTTGGAGGTATATTTTCTGCATCAAGCTTCTCAGATAAATGTTCTAGTTTTTCATTAAAGCCCTTATGAGTTTGGTGGGAATCTACCGCTCTTTCTGCAGATGAGTCCACTAAATTGGAAGTGTTTGCAGAATCAGCAGTAGGGTTACTGGTGTGCTTAGCTTTCATACTCGGGCTCTTCATATGTTCACGTATATTCGATGCAAATTCATTTGCACCATGTGTAATAGAACTAAGTATCCCGCCACTTCTGCTCACATCTTTTATGTGAAGTGGTGATAAAATAAGGCGCTTAAATGGCCCAAGATCACATATATCGCCGATCTCCTTCGACAAGCTTGAATGGCAATCTATATGCACGAGTCGTTGGCACCACATACAGCACCAAAATGGAGAGCCACCGAGAAATGATCCGCTGCAAGGTTCTTCACAGTAACTACAATAAGAAATATCTTCAGATCTACCAGCTATCAACACCCACTGCACAGCCCACTGATGAACTACATGTTTATAACCAACCATGGATACACATTTGCAATCTTTATGTGCCTTGGAAGAACAAATTAGGTGTGCAGCGGCACCGCAGACATCACATCGGTGAAAGAAATAATCTGAGGCCATCATCTGTCCGAGGGATTGAGATGGTGAGAGTGAATCTAAACATACGCAACAGTTTAATCCTTTGGCACGGGCAGCAGATTCGATGCTCCATACATGAGCAGCAGCGGGAGCCTTGTTCTTTTTCTTTCGGTTTTTCTTTGATCTTGCTATCGCCCTCATCCAGCTTAGGCTAATACTTCGTCTCCATAGAAACATGGCATAAGCGAACGTGAGTATTCCAATCAAGGCAACGGTTAGGCCGGCAACAATGAGAAGCTGGGATTCAGCCATGTCAAAGGTATTTTTAATCCAATTATGAAGATATAGTCTCGATTGGTCGCTAAAACCTTCTATTAGTATAAGTATTTTGTACAACTATATATTTCGCCATGTGAAACAAAAAACAATCCTGTTTAAATCAGAATGATTCATACATCAATTGGAAGTAATAGAAGATGGATAAGATGCACAGTTGAATCAAGGCAATGCTAAGGACAGAATTTAAGGCAAATAAATAATAATGAACGATATTGTCATCCAAAACCACACCTCCAACATCAGGTGAAGGATGCGGTAACCACGAATATCAAGCAACATTCTGGAAACAAACTGCCACAATAGAACTATACTCTATCAAACACGAATGTCTATATTGCTCAATCAGAGATGAGCATGATCACCGGTTTATATGATTTGATCATGGTAGAAATTGAAGGCCGGAGCAGCACGGATCTAGATCTTCACATTTAAATGAATGGCGCCTCTACAACCTGACATAATGATGGAGTCAAAGAAAATATTAATTTATTGCATCGCTGAAAATCCTTGAATGATTGTTAAAAGAAAATCTGATGGTGGAAATCATATGCACATCTTTAAAACAAAAAATAAAAAACCCTAAGTGCTTTTCCTTGTTGAATCTCTATGTCAAATATTAAACCAAGCTACTGCCACTGCAAATCTCTCTTTCAACATCCACATCACAATTTATGGATAGATTAAGCAGGAACACAAAAGTTGATATGAGTACAGAGAAGAACTCAAATCAAGGGGGGTTGTATCATGTATGGTAACGATTTCAGCAACTTTGGTAAATTATGTAAATTCAGATTTAGTAAATCCTTCCAACGGTAAGATAAATCTTGGATTTAAGGCAAAGTTAAGAAGAAATTGAAAAGTAGATGGATTTGATAAATCCTGTAATTAAAAATATCATTGTCTGAATTTAACTTAAATCTCACTAAATCCATTCACATACAGTCTCCAAAAGCAACTCCCGGCTACCACAATCATCATCATGAGAACATTTCCTAACTATGTAGTATGGGCTTCTCCTTCCAATCCTATCAAATGCTACAAAAGATATTGACTTTAGTTTAAACAAGCCTTCTGGCACTAATTGTAGCTATGTTTCATTGAGAGAATTTGACCGTACAATCTTCTTAATTTTTTCAACTTCTTCCAAATGCGCCCTTTAGCGTGCATATTTTTTTCTTCCATTAGTCCATTGGCCAGGCCCAATCACATCAATCTATAAATTATGTATTGGACTGGCACCCACGGTGCTTTCCACCACGCCGAGCCCGCTAAATAATTTGAAGACTTTTTTTAGGGGCAAAGCTAAATAGGCAATTTAGTCAATTATTATTTATTATTGTTTGGTATAAATAGGGCTTAATAGGATTAGTATTAGGGTATGTGATTGTCATATGGAGTCTTAAGAGTTGAGGTTTGGGAAAGACTCGCCTAACTTTTGATTTTATAACAGCGGAATAAAATCTATAATTTTTAAACTAATTTATATAAGAAGTTGTCTCATTCCAATCATTATGATCTTATATTTATAGAGCACTACTCTCATTGTCCCTCTTCCGAGTTCTACCGAATATTGAGCTTAGAAATCACATTAATGTCAGAAATATGTAGTCTAAAAGAGTAATCACTGATATGATTTCTAAGTGCTTCAAAAGACAGTATGAAAGCATATGGACCTAATGCTAATCATATGATTAAAATAACCTTCAATCACCAATGATAACCTGCTCGATCATAAAACACCTGCGATAGATGCTCTTATTTAATACCCACCTAATAAGCAGTATTCATTAATATTACCAAAAAGATAAAAAGTACTCATTAAAGTTCAATAATCATTTATTTCCCATCACAAGATCTACCAAAACCCTAACAAAATTTCACCGAACAGCATAAATCAAACCCTACAAACACCACAGTGCCTCTACTCAATCAAACGACTCAATTTTACTCAAAAAAAAAACAAAAATAAACAAAACAAAACCCTTCAATTGATAAGCTTACTCAAGTCAACCCTCTCAATCTTTCTATCATTCACCGAAAAAAAACAAAAAAAACAAAAAAAAAACAAAGAGGAAGCAGAAAAGGGGGGAGAAAAGCGAGAAAGCGCGCGAAAATTGCAGGAGAAAAGCATCAAGCATCCATTCTTAGAACTAAGAATCCATACCAGAAATCCGAANACAAAAATAAACAAAACAAAACCCTTCAATTGATAAGCTTACTCAAGTCAACCCTCTCAATCTTTCTATCATTCACCGAAAAAAAACAAAAAAACAAAAAAAAAACAAAGAGGAAGCAGAAAAGGGGGGAGAAAAGCGAGAAAACGCGCGAAAATTGCAGGAGAAAAGCATCAAGCATCCATTCTTAGAACTAAGAATCCATACCAGAAATCCGAATAGGGTTTGTATACATCATCAACCAAATCTGAGATCGGCCCGCGCCAATTACACACCAAATCCACTCTTATAAAATACGAAATCATCAATATTTAGAAGTGACGCGAAAAGGAATATCGCACCGCGCGGATTTGGCATCTGTATACTTGCACCCGCGGAACACGATAACGAAGTAGAACTGTAGCTGTCCCACGTGGATATGATCATAACCGTTGATTTTATGTCAACGGTTGATATGCGGAAGGAATTGGTCCTCAGACGCTTTGTCGGCATGGAAGCTGTGATTTGACGCATTGGTCAATTCGTTGTTCTGTGGAATTTTGCCGGAATCACTGACTTTATCGAATATCCAACGGTCGGCGTGGTTTGCGAAGATTCCTGAATCAGACTGGCTCTGATGGTATTGCGGAACATGATTGTGCCAACTTCTCCACTTGAAATATTATACACCTCATGTCCGGACANCGAAGATTCCTGAATCAGACTGCCTCTGATGGTATTGCGGAACATGATTGTGCCAACTTCTCCACTTGAAATATTATACACCTCATGTCCGGACATGCATTGTAGATTTATCATGTCATCCATTTGGAGACTTGATGTAATTCATGTTATCATCTACGTAGGTTATAGCACTTGAAACATTGTCGTTTACAAATCAAACGCTCGCATTCATCTATTTTTCAAATTTTCGTTCTATTGTGGAAATTCATGATAAAATTAAGTTCTCAATCCCCATCTAAAATAAATTTTATTTGTAAAAGAGAAGGGCACACTATCCGTTACTACATCACGCTTCTAATTCTATGATATATTATGCAAGAATAAAAAATTTAAAAAATCAAGAGTGTTACCTCGCTTTTATTCCAAGCAAAATGAAGAGAGCTGGAGATCATGGAATAAAGAGAATTGTTATCATTTTCTTTATTATGAAAGGGAACTAGAGTAAAGGAATGAGAGATCGATTGGCTTGTCTTTAAAATGATGTAGATTACGTGAAAGAGAAAAGGCTCCGCATGGGGTTGAATCTCTTTGTCAACAGTGATGAACGCGATTGCGGCACGCTGNTGGGAACTGGAGTAAAGGGATGAGAGATCGATTGGCTTGTCTTTAAAATGATGTAGTTTTAGTGAAAGAGAAAAGGCTCCGCATGGGGTTGAATCTCTTTGTCAACAGTGATGAACGCGATTGCGGCACGCTGATGAGGGGTTTCGAGCCATTGTGTCGCCATCAACAACATATTCACCAATAACATCTAAAATAATGGCTCTACTCAACCTTGTTGAACACACTTCTTGCCTTGTGCTTGTCAAAGCCATTCGAAGCCAACAAAACCTTGCCTCCTCACAAAAGCGGGTGCAACCATTGCAGATCTGCTTTGGCACCCCATTCCTCATCGAAGTGATCAAAAAAGACATTGAGATCTCTCTGTGTTGAATGATATTTTGTTAGTGAATCACGACCAGGTGGGTGATTGAGTTGAAAAATAGGTCGATCGGGCCGGTACGGCCGATCAAACCTAAAGAAGGTACTCGACACGGGTCGGTCGATCAAACCCAAATGATCGGATGATCGACATGTGACAACCAATCACACCCAAAGAAAGTGATCAACACGGGACGTTCGATCGAAACAAAAATGATCACACGATCAATCATACAATATGCACATGATGAACATTAGATAGACAAAATGACACAAAAAGGCACAAAAAATGCTACATGCACAAATGTCAAACACACGAAATGTAGCGGAAAGCATGCACGCAAATGAACCCATGACNGGGGTGATTGAGTTGAAAAATAGGTCAATCGGGCCGGTACGGCCGATCAAACCTAAAGAAGGTACTCGACACGTGTCGGTCGATCAAACCTAAATGATCGGATGATCGACATATGACAACCAATCACACCCAAAGAAAGTGATCAACACGGGACGTTCGATCGAACAAAAAATGATCACGCGATCAATCATACAATATGCACATGATGAACATTAGATAGACAAAATGACACAAAAAGGCACGAAAAATGCTACATGCACAAATGTCAAACACACGAAATGTAGCGGAAAGCATGCACGCAAATGAACCCATGACACTTAATGATAAGTCAAACTCATCCTATCAACCTCATGTAGGATCTAGGTTTAAATGATGGAAGAGGT
>JXCR01145581.1:82391-103049 GCA_002079205.1 Phalaenopsis hybrid cultivar
AGAACTAAGAAAGCTCGCCTATCATACACTTAAAATTCTTCCATGGCCAGTGGGTCTTCTTCTTCATGTGACCACTCAGTAGAGGAGGAATACATTGACATGGATATGAGCTCAACAAGCGTCTTCTACTGTTGCATATCCTCTACAAACAACAGAGAATTTGAGTTCTATCTTTCAGCTAATCCAATATCACATATGGAGATCACCTTCTCCTCTGTCGATGAGCTCTTCTACAAAGGAAAGCTTCTTCCTCTCCAATTTCCTTTAATATTGTAGAAAAATCTCATGAAAATTCTGAAGAAGAGCAACAGTAAATGAACTCAGAAATGGAGAATTCAATTCTTGGTGTTATAACTTACTGTAAGATGTCAAATTTATGCAAATTCATGTTTGAAAAGATATTTCAATTCAATTTTGACTAAAATTGAGCCAAATTTACAGAGCATGGTGGAGGAGGAGAACAAAAGAAAGAAAATGATATATATGCTGAACTAACAATGATCAGTAGTTAAATAAATATTGATTAATCTCTAATGACACGCTTGTGTTTGATAGTAATTTATTTATAAAATGAATATAGTTTACTAATCAGTTAACAACTTGATTAATAATAACATGATTATTCAATTTGTTAGTTTTATTATACAACTCATGGAGTCAAGCCACGTCTTGAAATTTTTTAATGCTATATTTTTTTTTTAACAATTAAAGGACGATGAACTTCTGGTATTTAGAGAAGTTCGGACAAGTGATGTGCCGTTGCAGAATGTCTGAATGGTCTTTCAATTACAAAAATTTGCAAATCAGCTGTTTTCCAAAAGCATAAATCAAACAACTAAACAACTTATCAAAAACAGTGGCAGAATGGTCATTTATCTAGGATCAGTTGTTTTTCAAACGCACAAACCAAACAACCAGCCAGTTTATCCGGATCAGCTGCTTATCAGCATAAGTTGGATAAGCTGCAGCTGCCCCAAACAGACCCTTAATTTTACGTCTCTCGAGAAAATAGTTATTTTCGAGTTGTTTTGGGTGCGTAGGCATCTGGGACTGGTGTCAGACTTATAGGGGCTCAGTTTTAAAATTTTAGGAAGACATATTCAGCGTCTAGCTCCGAAACATTGGGAGTGCTAGACGAAGGATTTTCTCGATCTGTAAGCTAAGAGAGATTCCATATGAGTGATATGTTGTCCAATGTCTTTAAATTTCAGTATTTTGATCAATCATTCACGAAAAAAATTGTCTCTAACAGTCGCCCTAAGCTACGATGAGGGTAGGGCGTCCCAAACCCTAACTTTAATGCAGCTCGTACGACTTCGTCACTTCCCTTGGCCACGGGAGGCTCCATGCGATCATGCAATGACTTCTAAACACCAAAATGGGTACCAAATATGTCCCGCGTCCAGAATTAGACCTTCCAACAACTGGTTTTCCTGGGTGATGTTAAATCACCACCAACCCTAGCTTTCTGCCTGACAAGTGTTAGAGAGTTTTGGATGGGTGTCTTAAGCTATGATATGCTGCGAGTGAACCATAAACTATCTCGAGTTGTGCAGTAAACACCCTACACTCGTGGCATGAAAAAAATTTTGCCAACACTAAGAAGTTTGATAATGGTTGTGAACTCCTTAGTGTCCATGTTAAATGATATTTCTCCTTAAAAATACTAAGATTCTCTTGATTGCCATTAACATCAAATCAAGCTAGTTGCACTTAGTAAGATGTTGAATGAAAATTTTTTTTCGACAATGTCCTAACCCTATTTATATAACCCACTTGGCTTTTGGTTGGGATTTAGATAAGGTGGAATAAAATTAAAATAAGGAAAGATAAATATGTTCAGAAGATTTTAGTGTTTCACGAAAAAATTCTAGAGTATTGCCTAATGTGTACTGATGTGTCTCGTGCCTTGAATAAACCCTTTAATATTTTATTTATAAGAATTTTTACCGATATAAAAAATGTTATTATGAATATGATGAATAAAGACCTGACATTTATTAAAGACACATCAATAAAATAAAAACAAGATAAGCAATCTAGTGACTTTGACAACTCCTCTGAAGATCTTGCCACCCAACAAAGTTTCTTAAATTTCGCATGATTTGGACCAGTGCCACTTGAGTTTGACCCCCTAAATCTAAGCAACCACCCTTTAAGCTCGGACCATTTGAATCAAGCGAGTGTTATCTATATTTAAAGCGAACAACACTTGGAAGTTCATGTGTTCTCACTATCTCATAACCACATATTTCATGTACAATATAAAATATGATTACGAATGTACATAAAGATACCTCTTAAGATTGTGTCTCGATCACATGTCATCAAACATTTGTTGCCAAGTCCAATTTTATCGCTCATGGCACGTAATCTGAATCAAGCGAGTGTTATCTATATTTAAAACAAACAACACATGGAAGTTCATGTGCTCTCACTATCTCATAACCACATATTTCATGTACAATATAAAATATGATTACGACATTAATATAATGTACATAAAGATATCTCTTAAGATTGTGTTTCGATCACATGTCATCAAACATTTGTTGCTAAGTCCAATTTTATAGCTCATGGCACATAATTCATGTTATGATGCTAAACCTGTAATATATGTTTCATTAGCTCAATAGTGGCAATGAACCCCTACGACAATGCAATGCACGACGAGTTCATCAATGTGATGGAGATAATTAATAAAATCACTCGTTGATATCATGAAGTGAGGCATTATATATTGCAATGTATCCTATATGCGATATAAAGGAGATAAAGACAATCAAGAAAATATCCACAATAAATCATATCNTGATTGGTCGCTAAAACCTTCTATTAGTATAAGTATTTTGTACAACTATATATTTCGCCGTGTGAAACAAGAAACAATCCTGTTTAAATCAGAATGATTCATATATCAATTGGAAGTAATAGAAGATGGATAAGATGCACAGTTGAATCAAGGCAATGCTAAGGACAGAATTTAAGGCAAATAAATAATAATGAACGATATTGTCATCCAAAACCACACCTCCAACATCAGGTGAAGGATGCGGTAACCACGAATATCAAGCAACATTCTGGAAGCAAGCTGCCACAATAGAACTATACTCTATCAAACACGAATGTCTATATTGCTCAATCAGAGATGACCATGATCACCGGTTTATATGATTTGATCATGGCAGAAATTGAAGGCCGGAGCAGCACGGATCTAGATCTTCACATTTAAATGAATGGCGCCTCTACAACCTGACATAATGATGGAGTCAAAGAAAATATTAATTTATTGCATTGCTGAAAATCCTTGAATGATTGTTAAAAGAAAATCTGATGGTGGAAATCATATACACATCTTTAAAACAAAAAATAAAAAACCCAAAGTGCTTTTCCTTGTTGAATCACTGTGTCAAATATTAAAACAAGCTACTGCCACTGCAAATCTCTCTTTCAACATCCACATCACAATTTATGGATAGATTAAGCAGGAATGCAAAAGTTGATATGAGTACAGAGAAGCACTCAAATCAAGGGGGGTTGTATACTTGTATGGTAACGATTTCAGCAACTTTAGTAAATTATGTAAATTCAGATTTAGTAAATCCTGCCAACGGTAAGATTTAATAAATCTTGGATTTAAGGCAAAGTTAAGAAGAAATTGAAAAGTAGATGGATTTGATAAATCCTGTAATTAAAAATATCATTGTCAGAATTTAACTTAAATCTCACTAAATCCATTCACATACAGCCTCCAAAAGCAACTCCCAGCTACCACAATCATCATCATGAGAACATTTCCTAACTATGTAGTATGGGCTTCTCCTTCCAATCCTATCAAATGCTACAAAAGATATTGACTTTAGTTTAAATAAGCCTTCTAGCACTAATTCTAGCCATGTTTCATTGAGACAATTTGACGGTCCAATCTTCTTAATTTTTTCAACTTCTTCCAAATGCGCCCTTTAGCGTGCATATTTTTTTCTTCCATTAGTCCATTGGCCAGGCCCAATCACATTAATCTATAAATTATGTGTTGGACTGGCGCCCATGGTGCTTTTCACCACGCCGAGCCCGCTAAATAATTTGAAGACTTTTTTTAGGGGCAAAGCTAAATAGGCAATTTAGTCAATTATTAGTTATTATTGTTTGGTATAAATAGGGCTTAATAGGATTAGTATTATGGTATCTGATTGTTATATGGAGTCTTAAGAGTTGAGGTTTGGGAAAGACTCGCCTACCTTTTGATTTTATAACAGCGGAATAAAATCTATATTTTTTAACCTAATTTATATAAGAAGTTGTCTCATTCCAATCATTATGATCTTATATTTATAGAGCACTACTCTCATTGTCCCTCTTGCGAGTTCTACCGATTATTGAGCTTAGAAATCACATTAATGTCATAAATATGTAATCTAAAAGAGTCATCACTGATATGATTTCTAAGTGCTTCAAAAGACAGTATGAAAGCATATGGACCTAATGCTAATCGTATGATTAAAATAACCTTCAATCACCAATGATAACCTGCTCAATCATAAAACACCTGCGATAGATGTTCTAATTTAATACCCACCTAATAAGCAGTACTCATTAATATTACCAAAGAGATAAAAAGTACTCATTAAAGTTCAATAATCATTTATTTTCCATCACAAGATCTACCAAAACCCTAACAAAAATTCATCGAACAGCATAAATCAAACCCTACAAACACCACAGTGCCTCTACTCAATCAAACGGCTCAAATTTACTCAAAAAAAAAAAAAAAACAAAAAAAACAACATCAATTGATAAGCTTACTCAAGTCAACCCTCTCAATCTTTCTATCATTCACCGAAAAAAAAAACAAAAAAAAAAACAAAGAGGAAGCAGAAAAGGGGGGAGAAAAGCGAGAAAGCGCGCGAAGATTGCAGGAGAAAAGCATCAAGCATCCATTCTCAGAACTAAGAATTCATACCACAAATCCGAATAGGGTTTGTATACATCACCAACCAAATCTGAGATCGGCCCGCGCCAATTACACACCAAATCCCCTCTTATAAAATACGAAATCATCAATATTTAGAAGTGACGTGAAAAGGAATATCGCACCGCGCGGATTTGGCATCTGTATGCTTGCACCCGCGGATCACGATAACGAAGTAGAACTGTAGCAGTCCCACGTGGATATGATCATAACCGTTAATTTTATGTCAACGGTTGATATGCGGAAGGAATTGGTCCTCAGACGCTTTGTCGGCATGGAAGCTGTGATTTGACGCATTGGTCAATTCGTTGTTCTGTGGAATTTTGCCGGAATCTCTGACTTTATCGAATATCCAACGGTCGGCGTGGTTTGAGCAGATTCCTGAATCAGACCTTGGCTCTGATGGTATTGCGGAACATGATTGTGGCAACTTCTCCACTTCAAATATTATACACCTCGTCCGGACATGCATTGTAGATTTATCATGTCATACATTTGGAGATGTACAAATCAAACGCTCACATTCATCTATTTTTCAAATTTTCTTTCTATTCTCGAAATTCATGATAAAATTAAGTTCCCAATCCCCATCTAAAGTAAGTTTTTTTTTGTAAAAGAGAAGGGCACACTATCCATTACTACATTACTAAGCTTCTAATTCTATGATATATTATGCAAGAATAAAAAATTAAAAAAATAAAAAGTGTTACTTCCCTTTTATACCAAGCAAAATGAAGAGAGGTTGGGATACATGGAATAAAGAGAATTGTGATCATTTCCTTTGTTAGGAAAGGGAACTAGAGTAAAGGAAAGAGAGATTGATTGGCTTGTCTTTAAAATTATATGGATTTAGTGAAAGAGAAAAGGCTTTGCATGGGGTTCAATCTCTTCGTCTACAGTGATGAACGTGATTGTGGCACGCTGATGAGGGGTTTCGAGCCATTGTGTCGCCATCAACAACATATCCACCAATTACATCTAAAATAATGGCTCTACTCAACCTTGGTGAACACACTTCTTGCCTTATGCTTGTCAAAGCCATTTGAAGCCAACAAAACCTTGCCTCCTCACAACAACGGGTGCAACCATCGCAGGTCTGCTTTGGCACCGCATTCCTTATCGAAGTGATAATAAAAAGACATTGAGATCTCTCTGTGTTGAATGATATTTTGTTAGTGGATCATGACCAGGGGGGTGATTGAGCTGAAAAATAAGTCGATCGGGTCGGTACAGCCGATCGAACCTAAAGAAGGTAATTGACACGGGTCGGTTTGATTAAACCCAAATGATCGGGTGATCGGCATGTGACGACCAATCACACCCAAAGAAGGTGATCAACACGGGACGGTCAATCGAACCCAAAATGATCACATGATCAATCATACAATATGCACATAATCAACATTAGATAGACAAAGTGACACAAAAAGGCACAAAAAATGCTACACGCACAAATGTCAAACACACGAAATGTAGCGGAAAGCATGCACGCAAATGAACCCATGACACTCAATGACAAGCCAAACTCATCCTATCAACCTCATGTAGGATCTAGGTTTAAATGATGGAAGAGGTCTCAATGTCATTTTGCACGTCGCAAAGTGACCACTCATTTGCTCGAAATAGAGCAAATGATTTATCAGCGAGGAGAATTCTTCGTGATTGAGCCGATGAAGACCAAATGGGCGTCTTTATCCTCCCAATTCTTCGATTTCACTTGTCAATCTAAGTGAAACCAATGAACAAATAATGAAATTGACACAATCTCGTTTATTATAGGATTCTGGTGCTAAGGCTTTAGGAAAAATGCTCTGATTCGTATGAGAAAGTCCATGAAAGGCTCCCAGACCTATCAGCTACCTCTAAGTACTCAAAACATAAGTCATTAATCCTATAACAACCAGACGTAGGGGCTCTAGGAAGAAAAATGCGAGATTTGGAAGAATCTTACTACCACGGTGGTTGTTGGATGTCAAATGATGTCCCGAAAGAAGTTCTCCCAACAGTAGGAGTCGCCAAGGTTCTTCCCCAAATCATGAGGAAGCTCTCCTCAAGAAGGAGAATCTGGCGAACTCCCGAGCTCCGGCGTAACCCTTTTCCCAAGTAAAATGAAGCTCTCTTCCAAGAGCAGAATCCAGTGACCTCTCGAGCTCCAACGAAGACTCTTCTCCCGGAAATGAGGAAGCTTTCTTCAAGAAGGAGGCTTTGGCGAGGCAACACACAGCTCCCCGAGCTCTCCCAAACTAAACTTTGCATTAATCGAGTTCGAACTCGCTGAAGGTCCCTACTCGAGGAGATATTCCCAGAACTTAATGCATGAAATGATAAATTGCCCCAATAAGAAGCATCCCGGTGAGCCTAGTTCCCATTTTTTACTTTAAAACCAATCAATGGTGGTTAACTAGCGGTTCTGTGGGTTTTCGGCAGGTTACCACGGACCAGTGACGCTTAATTTTTCGTCTCTCGAGAAAATAGTTGTTTTCGAGTTGTTTTTAGTGCGTGGGCATCCGGGACTGGTGTCAGACTTATAGGGGCTCAGTTTTAAAATTTAGAGAAGACATATTCAGCGTCTAGCTTCGAAACATTGGAGTGCTTGACGAAGGATTTTCTCGATCTGTAAGCTAGGGGAGATTCCATATGAGTGATATAAAGTTTCATATCTTGAAATTTAAGTATTTTGATCAGTCATTCACTGAAAATTTTGTCGCTAACGGTCGCCCTAAGCTACGGCGAGGGTAGGGCGTCCCGAACCCTAACTTTAACGCAGCTTGTAGGACTCCGTCACTTCCTTGACCACGGGAGGCTCCATGCGATCATGCAATGACTTCTAAGCACCAGAATGTGTACCAAATATGTCCCGCGTCCAAAATTGGATCTTCCAACAACTGATTTTCCCAGGTAATGTTAAATCACCACTTTTCGATCACATGCCATCAAACATTTGTTGCCAAGTCCAATTTTATAGCTCATGGCACATAATCCATGTTATGATGCTAAACCTATAATATATGTTTCATTAGCTCGATAGTGGCAATGAACCCTGCGACAATGCAATGCATGACGAGTTCATCAATGCGATGGAGATAATTAATAAAATCACTCTTTAATATGATGAAGCGAGGCATTATACATTGCAATGTATCCTATATGCGATGTAAAGGAGATAAAGACAATCAAGACAATATCCACAATAAATCATATCAATATTACATATCATACTAAGAGTAATACTATGCCATAATAATAATAATAATAATAATAATAATAATAATAATAATAATAATAATAATAATAATAATTAACACGATAATATATAATAAATAATTTTAAAAAAGTAACATGCTGTAAATTGAGTTCAACACTTAATAACAAGAGAAAAATATTACGTCTGGAGTATGGACGCAAGCAACATCCGAACAACAGATGCGATGCATCAAGCGATGTTTTTCTTTTTTCTCTTCCGTTTATCTGGTGAATCACGTCGGTTGTCCAAACGCTGCTTCGGACTCCGAACACAATATTTTTTCTAATCAAAGGATGTTATTACTATTTTTTTTCTCATAAGCTATTTTTATCACTTAATGCCAAATTATTAATTTTGTGGGAAATTTACAACTGAAGATTTTACCAAACAGCCCTTTNGAATATGTCCCGCATCCAGAATTAGACCTTCCAACAACTGGTTTTCCCGGGTAATGTTAAATCACCACCAACCCTAGCTTTCTGCCTGACAAGTGTTAGAGAGTTTTGGATGGGTGTCTTAAGCCATAATGATATGCTGCGGGTGAACCATAAACTATCTCGAGTTGTGCAGTAAACACCCTACACTCGTGGCATGAAAAAAATTTTGCCAACACTAAGAAGTTTGATAATGGTTGTGAACTCCTTATTGTCCATGTTAAATGATATTTCTCCTTAAAAATACTAAGATTCTCTTGATTGTCATTAACATCAAATCAAGCTAGTTGCACTTAATAAGATGTTGAATGGAATTTTTTTTTGACAATGTCCTGACCCTGTTTATATAACCCACTTGGCTTTTGGTTGGGCTTTAGATAAGGTGGAATAAAATTAAAATAAGGAAAGATAAATATGTTCAGAAGATTTTAGTGTTTCACGAAAAAATTCTAGAGTATTGCCTAATGTGTACTGATGTGTCTCGTGCCTTGAATAAACCCTTTAATATTTTATTTATAAGAATTTTTACCGATATAAAAAATGTTATTATGAATATGATGAATAAAGACTTGACATTTATTAAAGACACATCAATAAAATAAAAACAAGATAAGCAATCTAGTGACTTTGACAACTCCTCTGAAGATCTTGCCACCCAACAAAGTTTCTTAAATTTCGCATGATTTGGACCAGTGCCACTTGAGNCTGACATTTATTAAAGACACATCAATAAAATAAAAACAAGATAAGCAATCTAGTGACTTTGAAAACTCCTCTGAAGATCTTGCCACCCAACAAAGTTTCTTAAATTTCGCATGATTTGGACCAGTGCAACTTGAGTTTGGCCTCCTAAATCTAAGCAACCACCCTTTAAGCTCGGACCATTTGAATCAAGCGAGTGTTATCTATATTTAAAGCGAACAACACATGGAAGTTCATGCACTCTCACTATCTCATAACCACATATTTCATGTACAATATAAAATATGATTACGAATGTACATACAGATACCTCTTAAGATTGCGCCTCCATCACATGTCATCAAACATTTGTTGTCAAGTCCAATTTTATCGCTCATGGCACGTAATCTGAATCAAGCGAGTGTTATCTATATTTAAAACAAACAACACATGGAAGTTCATGTGCTCTCACTATCTCATAACCACATATTTCATGTACAATATAAAATATGATTACGACATTAATATAATGTACATAAAGATACCTCTTAAGATTGTGTTTCGATCACATGTCATCAAACATTTGTTGCCAAGTCCAATTTTATAGCTCATGGCACATAATCCATGTTATGATGCTAAACCTATAATATATGTTTCATTAGCTCAATAGTGGCAATGAACCCCTACGACAATGCAATGCATGACGAGTTCATCAATGTGATGGAGATAATTAATAAAATCACTCTTTGATATCATGAAGTGAGGCATTATACATTGCAATGTATCCTATATGCGATATAAAGGAGATAAAGACAATCAAGAAAATATCCACAATAAATCATATCAATATTACCTATCATACCAAGAGTAATATTATGCCATAATAATAATAATAAATAACACCGTAATATATAATAAAAAATTTTAAAAAAAGTAACATGCTGTAATTTGAGTTCAACACTCAATAACAAGAGAAAAATATTACGTCTGGAGNCTATGGCCATAATAATAATAATAAAGAACACCGTAATATATAATAAAAGATTTTAAAAAAAGTAACATGCTGTAATTTGAGTTCAACACTCAATAACAAGAGAAAAATATTACGTCTGGAGTCTGGACGCAAGCAACATCCGGACAACGGATGCGATGCATCGAGCGATGTTTTTTTTTTCTTTTCCGCTTATCTGGTGAATCACGTCCGTTGTCCAAACGCTGCTTCGGACTCCGAACACAATATTTTTTCTAATCACGGGATGTTATTACTATTTTGTTCTCGTAAGCTATTTTATCACTTAATGCCAAATTATTAATTTTATGGGAAATTTACAACTGAAGATTTTACCAAACAGCCCTTTTGAACTACAAAACAATCGAAAGGAATGATATCTTGACCGTTCATGACTAATGATCCACAGATTTAAGAAACACCAATCAAACTTCGATTTGCCTTTTTCATTCCCCCAAATTAGCCTTGGATTAATCTTATTTCCCTCTGTATCCGGACGCAAATCGTACCTGTAAGTAACTATATGATTTGAAGCCTTAGTTGCCATTTAAAAATTCATGGGGGTATTACGGTCATTTAGCTGAGTTCNCAATCTTATTTCCCTCTGTATCCCGACGCAAATCGTACCTGTAAATAACTATATGATTTGAAGCCTTAGTTGCCATTTAAAAATTCATGGGGGTATTACGGTCATTTAGCTGAGTTCAATCCGAATTATCGCTTTATAAATAATAATTAAAGTTGAAAGCATTGAACCAGCCTTTTGCCCCTTTTGGTCTTTTCCGTGCCAAAATTGAGATCTCGATCCCATCTCGATTGCGGTCGGTTCGTGCCCTAGATCCTCGTTTCGAAGGCGCATCGCGTCCGATTTCGTTATCTATCCCGTTTTGATTGTTACCGGTTCTTGTTATGTTCGTCGGCCTTAGCTCTGCTGTTTTGAAAATTATTGTCCGTGATTCCTGTTTCGATATCTGTAGATCTAGATTTGCAGGCTGAATTTGTTTGTTTTTTTGTTGATTGATCATAATACTTTTTAGCTGGGGCTAAATCGATTATTTGTTTGGGGGTTCGAGCCTTAGATCCGTATGAAGATTTTATTTATAGAAATCGTTTGATCCGCGGGCTTCCAGATTTTGATTTGTACCGAACGATCCTTCAAATTGAGGGCTTCAGTATTCCTTGTTTTATAATTGTTTTGTTTATAGTTATTTTGTTCTCGAGGTGATTAAGTGCTCTTATTTACCTTCATATTCTTGTGCCCGCCGTCCCCGATATAACAAATTCTGAAATTTATGCAACTACTGGTGGATTGGAGCTCGTATTTTCTTCGGGCATTCCTTTGGATCAGCTATTGAGAGGTAAATAGCAATTAAGTAAACTTTGATGTTATTTTTTTCTTAAATTTATGTATCATCAATGTCATCTTAGTATGATTGTCATTGGCAAAGCATCTTATTTTATTAACCACACACCTGCGCTAACACGCACTCTACTAAGAAGATTTACACGCATACCATTAATTCCTATGTATTTACATATCTAACATCTAAACTTCAACTTTTACTTGTGCGGCACCTTATCGATGCATGCAAATGTGCATTTCACCTTTTAAAAGTTAAAATGGTGGTATTTTTTATGTTATATGAAAGATTTGGGTGGTATCAATGTGAAAAGTAAAGTTTTTGTGTTAGATATGTAAATACATGGAATTAGATGGTAAGTATGTAAATGCCCCTAATTATAACAAATATGTCTTTAGCAAAGATTGTGATAGCTTCTTTAACTGCCGACTATAAAGTTTATTGAATAATTTTTTGTTTATATTAACTGAATTTAGCATAAGTTCAGGATTTGTATGTTCTTTAGCTATCATTTACTTTCGACAAGTTCATAGATACAATGGAAAGCAAATAACACATGAATAAAGTACGTACTTCAACATCATTATTGATTTTCCATCAATCTTGACTGGATATAATCGGTGCTCTGTTTATGTGTGTGTGCACATGCATGTAAAGAAATTTTAAATATTATGTTTGTTTGATCTCAGCATACTAAACCTGGGACAGCTAGTACACCCATGCCTCTAGGATCGGGTGGTTAGAATGCAAAAAATTAAGAGAGATTTACATACATGGCACACGATTTTTATGTATTTACATATTTAACAGTGAAACTTCAATTTTTACATACGTGCCGCCTTACCTATGCATGAAAGGTGTATTTCACTTTTCAAAAATTAAAATGGTGGTATTTTTTATGTCATATGAAAGATTTGGGTGGCATAAATGTAATAAGTAATGTTTTGGTGTTATATATGTAAATACATAGGAATTGGGCGGTATGTAAATGCCCCAAATAATAGACGCAAGACTCCTATTACGCCCATGCTTCGTCATAGTGGGAGGATTCTTGGGGCATTTTATTTCATGACCCAGCTATAAAAGCAGAAAAGTGACTTTGACTCTTTAGTTTCATACTTTAGGGTGAGCTGGTAGTAACGCTAGGCCTGCCTCGTAGGCAAGAGGGTGCCTTACCTTATTTCTTTGCTTTTCAGATTGAGAAGGTGTAATTATAGAAATCTAACAATTTTCTACGAAAGAAGAGATGGGAAGCATAAAACGTAGTTTAGTTGTCCAGACCAGAATGGAATGCCTTCATATAGGTGATCATAGATTCTTGTGACTTCATGTTAATTTTCTTTGTTCAGGTTATACTTACGTACGTGTGTATTTTTACCTTATGTGAACACTACTTTGATGATTGGGTGACACATGGAAGTTTTTTGATAGTCTAGTTTTACTCGTACAGTTTACTATTAAAGTATTCCAATACATACAAGATAGCATGCCCTCCATTTTAAAAACTTGATGATGGTGATGTTGATGATGTGTATGTGTGATGATTTATTTTTGCGCAAATACACACGCCTATCAGGTCTTTTATGGTGTTTAACATAAGACATTTCAACGTTGAACTAGACATATTTCTATTTTATAAAAAGGAAATGATGATGAAGAATTTGTAGTTATAGATTTGTTCATTTTAGCCATTAAACATGAAGAATTATAAATGAGTCATCAATAATTGGAAAATGGATACTATAATAAGAGATGTAGATAATATGTCACAATGATTTATGCCTTCGATATCCTTTAAATGTAGGAGTCTCATCCTTTAGGTTTGTGATTCCTTTTATTTATATTGAAAGCAATGTCGTATTTTTAAGTATGCACTATGATGCAGAGCATATGAAGGATTGAATTCACAATGCATCATAGCACAACATTGTTTGTTTTGATATAAATTATAAAATATCTAAAATTTGGTTCAAATTTTTCTTAAAACTAAGATTTTGTAGAAATTTGCTATCAAAATAAAATATGCAATGATTAGGCTTTTTGTTGCTAGAAGAAAAATCACATTTTAGTACTTTGTCAAATTTTAGTCTCTTAAAATACAACAAAATACATAATAAGAATCATTGTTTATGATGACTTCCAAGGCTTGCGCTACTCAAATTAAGGTGCTAAAAAAATGCCTCGAGGCTTACACCTCTTTCCTTTGAGGTGTCACCTTGAGGTTTTAGGTCTCAAGGCGTTTGAGGCAGCGCCTCGATCAAGCTATGCAAAGAAAGAATATTATCCTTCATCATATATATTTGATACAATGCTTAAAAAATGTCAAAAGATAATTTAAGTATGATTACTTGATTATATTATTAGTTTATACTTTTCTTTTAAATTATATTTAATTTTGAATTAAATGATATTAAGAAGAAAATTATAGTAAATAAATAATATTTAAAAATGTAAATGAGATAGAATTATATGATTATGACGATTCTCTTAAAGATGATGAAAATAAGGATGAGGCTGTTATGAATTTTGACTCTCATGGATTATTTAAATTTTAAGTGAATGTTTATCTTTAATCACTTTTCAAACTTCTATTTTATATCAATATTTAACATTAAGATTTGTGATTTATGTATTTATGATAATAAATTAAATCAAATATTAATGGCGTATGTCATATGTTATGAATTTTGACTCATGGATTATTTAAATTTTAAGTGAATGTTTATCTTTAATCACTTTTCAAACTTCTATTTTATATCAATATTTAACATTAAGATTTGTGATTTATGTATTTATGATAATAAATTAAATCAAATATCAATGGCGTATGCATATTTATGAAATAAATATATCAATGGCGTATGTCATATGTTATGAATTTTGACTCATGGATTATTTAAATTTTAAGTGAATGTTTATCTTTAATCACTTTTCAAACTTCTATTTTATATCAATATTTAACATTAAGATTTGTGATTTATGTATTTATGATAATAAATTAAATCAAATATCAATGGCGTATGTCATATGTTATGAATTTTGACTCATGGATTATTTAAATTTTAAGTGAATGTTTATCTTTAATCACTTTTCAAACTTCTATTTTATATCAATATTTAACATTAAGATTTGTGATTTATGTATTTATGATAATAAATTAAATCAAATATCAATGGCGTATGTCATATTTATGAATTATTTTTAATTTCACAAAGTTTTTCTTCATTCTTGAGGTGTAAGGGCTATACCTCGCCTCGTTGAGGCAAAATATTTTGGTTCTCGATTTCGTTTTTTTAAACATTGATGGTAATGAATGAAAATAAAATATCACCGAATAGTAGATATGCTTTTACAAGGAGGAAGCTTGACACTCCCAACAAAAGTTGTTGTGAGGAGCATGCAAGAAATAGCCATAATTTTTGGATTATAAAATGGCATTGCTAAATTATGATTTTGACATGCTATTATCCATTTTATGTGTTAATCTTAAGAAATTTACATTTGATGCAATAATATTAAATTTTTTGGAGGTTACTTTTTTAGGGGACTTTTATCTTATTAAGGAATAAAGAATATTGGGATAATTATATGCATATCAATTGAAATTTTGTTGTTTTTTTAACAAAACAAGCTCACATGTATTTTTTAACCACCAAACTATTGTATTTACACGCATCATGATCTAGCCATTGATAATTTGATAAAATTGAAAAATATGGGTCGGTGTTTTATTGTGAATTTTATATATTAGTAAGAATTTGAAAATGGATGAAAGGGGGTGCTACTTTTATAAATAGCTAAGTTTTGAGTGCTATGTATTTAATTGCCTCATAAATATTTGTCACATCAACTGTAACTTTTTCATAGGCTGCTACATGAGGGAAATTCCTTGCCCCAGTTGCAAAAGAGACATTTATATTTTAATTAAAGTGTCTATGAAATGATGGATAATCATTTTAGGTGTTGTTAGGTTCATTATTGCGTGGATGGTAGCATTATCTTCCTAACATTATTATTTATGATTCATGTAACATTATTATTTACTAAATACAATGTATTTAAATTATTGTCATCTCACTCAAAAAATTAATGTGTTTCAGAAGATTAATTTTTATTTTGATTTTCTTTTTGTTGCCTGTTATTTTANTGTAGAAATCTGCTATCAAAATAAACTATGCAATGATTAGGCTTTTTGTTGCAAGAAGAAAAANCTAAGATTTTGTAGAAATCTGCTATCAAAATAAACTATGCAATGATTAGGCTTTTTGTTGCAAGAAGAAAAATCACATTTTATTACTTTGTCAAATTTCAATCTCTTAAAAAACAACAAAATACATACTGAGAATCATTGTTTTTTATTACTTCCAAGGCTTGCGTCTTGAGACTCGCTCCTCGAGGCTCTACTCGAATTAAGGTGCTAAAAAAATGTCTCGAGGCTTACACCTCTTTCCTTTGAGGTGTCACCTCGAGGTTTTAGGTCTCGAGGCATTTGAGGCAGCGCCTCGATCAAGCTATGCAAAGAAAAAATATTATCCTTCATTATATATATTTGATACAATGCTTAAAAAATGTCAAAAGATAATTTAAGCATGATTACTTGATTATATTATTAGTTTATACTTTTCTTTTAAATTATATTGAATTTTGAATTAAATGATATTAAGAAGAAAATTATAGTAAATAAATAATATTTAAAAAATGCAAATGAGATAGAATTATATGATTATGACGATTCTCTTAAAGATGATGAAAATAAGGATGAGGCTGTTATGAATTTTGACTCTCATGGATTATTTAAATTTTAAGTGAATGTTTATCTTTAATCACTTTTCAAACTTCTATTTTATATCAATTTTTAACATTAAGATTTGTGATTTATGTATTTATGATAATAAATTAAATCAAATATCAATGGCTTATGTCATATGTTATGAATTTTGACTCATGGATTATTTAAATTTTAAGTGAATGTTTATCTTTAATCACTTTTCAAACTTCTATTTTATATCAATATTTAACATTAAAATTTGTGATTTATGTATTTATGATAATAAATTAAATCAAATATCAATGGCGTATGTCATATTTATGAATTATTTTTAATTTCACAATTTTTTTTTTCATTCTTGAGGTGTAAGGGCTACACCTCGCTTCGCTGAGGCAAAATATTTTGGTTCTTGATTTCGTTTTTTTAAACATTGATGGCAATGAATGAAAATAAAATATCACCAAATAGTAGATATGCTTTTACAAGGAGGAAGCTTGACACTCCCAACAAAAGTTGTTGTGAGGAGCATGCAAGAAATAGCCATAATTTTTGGATTATAAAATGGCATTGCTAAATTATGATTTTGACATGCTATTATCCATTTTATGTGTTAATCTTAACAAATTTACATTTGATGCAATAATATTAAATTTTTTGGAGGTTACTTTTGTAGGGGACTTTTATCTTATTAAGCAATAAAGAAGAATATTGGGATAATTATATGCATATCAATTGAAATTTTGTTGTTTTTTTAACAAAACAAGCTCACATGTATTTTTTTAACTACCAAATTATTGTATTTACACGCGTCATGATCTAGCCATTGATAATTTGATAAAATTGAAAAATATGGGTTGGTGTTTTGTTGTGAATTTTATATATTAGTAAGAATTTGAAAATGGATGAAAGGGGGTGCTACTTTTATAAATAGCTAAGTTTTGAGTGCTATGTATTTAATTGCCTCATAAATATTTGTCACATCAACTGTAACTTTTTCATAGGCTGCTACATGAGGGCAATTCCTCGCACCAGTTGCAAAGGAGACATTTATATTTTAATTATAATGTCTATGAAATGATGGATAATCATTTTAGGTGTTGTTAGGTTCATTATTGCGTGGATGGTAGCATTATCTTCCTAACATTATTATTTATAATTCATGTAACATTTTTATTTACTAAATACAATGTATTTAAATTAATGTCATATCACTCAAAAAATTAATCTTCTGATGTGTTTCAGAAGATTAATTTTTATTTTGATTTTCTTTTTGTTGCCTGTTATTTTAGCCATCAAGTAGCATGACATCCAGCTGCAGTAGAATTGACCTTTAGATGTCATAAAATAAAACTTAAATATTATTAATGAAATTTTTTTTGAAAATTATAGTGAACATGGCAGTTGACTTCTGCAAATAAAATAACTTAAAATTACATAGTTAGCAAATCCATCATCCTCTTATGGTTCCCTGCAGACATTATTGTACACGAGTGTACATTGTTTTAGCGAGAAGAGCAGCATAGGATATTTTGCATTGCAAGTCATGTATTGGTGTTTATGGGGAAAAGATAATCTTGTTATGATGTGATTGGATGGTGTTTTCACTCCATCAGATTTGAGCACAGTAGATGGAATTACTGCTATAGGGATTAGGAGCTAAAAAGTTTGACCTAAGATAGCATGGCAGGAAATTGCTTTATAAAAAATCATAAATATGGGTTATTATGTCTTATACCACTCAATAGGAATGGGGCTGTAGGTTTAGTTAATGGAATCTTAATGGTTCATATGAGGCTAGGATAAGGCGTAACTGTACATGCGTTTATAGTTGACAACTGATGTTAGAACTTATGCCATCATTTTCCCCTAGCTTGGTTGTGAAAGCTTTAAAACTGGTGTTAGGTTGACAACTAGTATTAAAATTCATGTAAAACTAAGTATTCATATTTCGTAAGTTGACCCCCATTAATTTGGATAATAATTCATCCCTTATTTGAATTTTTACCAAAACATGCTTCAGCACATTCAAGTGATGCTTAATGGAGCTTGTAATACTACTAACAAGGCTTAGTAGTATGAGAAAACAACAAAAAATTATTTGGAGTCACACATGAAAAATATTTAACACGTTAATTTGGCATTGGTTTGTCTTTGTAAAGTCCATTGGGGATTTAACGCATGGGAAAACTTAACAATGTAAAATGCCGTTGGTGGGATTATCTTTTCTACTATAGCTGGACGATTTGATGTTAGTTATGTTTATTCTGAATGATCCTGTTTTTCTAGTAGTATGAAAATAAATATGATGGGACAGTGCATGTGAGCTTAGGATGTAGTTGGTTGATTGTTGGTTGGAGAGGGTGACTCTTTCTACTTTTACGATCTGATGTTGGAGAAGCTGTTTCTAAGAAAGTTTAATTATTTATTAGGAAGTTAAAAATTCTTACTTTTAATTTTTCTACTTTGAAAGAATTGGAAGTTGAAGTGATGTGTTGGTTTTTATCGAAGTTGTTAGTTTGTGGCATTATGCATTAACAAATTATTGGTAGAGGAGGAAACAAAGGGAAGAGGTGAAGATTTGCATACAAAAGTTTTAAAGGTGTCGCAAGGGCTGAATTTACTCTCACGTGCTCGTTGTTTGACTAATTTTGCGGTCCAAATACTATCACCCATAATTTTAATGTGTTGTTTGCAGGCAATCTCTCTTCATGCAGACGTGATTGTGGAGAGGGACTACACAATTAAGTTTCTTGAAATTTAAATCTTAAATTGATGATGTTAATGTTTGATTTTTTGTGTATTTAAATTTAAATATGGAACTAACTTAAATGTTAATTGAGGTTGATCATTTGCCAACCTTATGTACTGGCCTAGTTTATGTATGTAAATATGAAAGTTTAGGTTTGAGACATGTAAATACCTATAAATCGTGTGCTACATACGTAAATTTCCCTATTTTTATTTGATTAATATCACAGCTAAATTGAAATGCTTTTTGACATTTTGGTCGTTCAAATGGTTCTTATGTGCATTGGAAGCCACTTTAGCTAAGGTTTTGTGTTAGTGTTCTTTATAATGCTCATTTCGGCTGCAAAAGCTGTGGCATACATACAAATCATAAGCACTATACAATGTTTTTAATTTCATACCCAGCGCACTTGTTGATGGTCATATTTAATCAATTTAGTAAAAAATCTTTTCTTTCTTGCGCCAAATGGAGTTTTTATAAACTTTTTATACATCACATTTATTGCTCTTATGAAGATCTTTTTTCTATGGGTTCTATCATTGTTTGAAAGGATACGCTCTATTCTTTCTTTCCCGGATTTAAGATGTACAACAGGCAGCCTTGTGTTACTGACGACTCATACCAGCTTTCCCACGAACACCTACGGCAATTGGAGTGTGCCGGCCATTTTCGCGCATCAACAGAAGTTCCTTCGTTTAAGTTTGTTTCTGGGAAACAGCAATTGGCAGGTAAACAAAGTAGAATTTCTTCTTTTTTATTTTTTGTGATGTAAAGTTTTGTGTCTGAATTTAGGTTTTGTGCGTGTCTCTGCGTGTGTGTGTGTGTGAAGATGGAGAACAGGATTGTTTTGACAGCGGGGCTGACTTGGGGTTCAGGGTGAGAACTGATGACATATCCAGTGTGTTTACTGCAAGTGTGCTTGACTGCACCCTTAACCCTTCAATTGCCTCCGAAAACTCCTTGGGAACTGCAGTCATCGAGAATGGCAAAAGGCCGTCGATCCATTTTTGTGACGAAATGGCGAATAAGCGTGCCAGACTAGAGGATCAAGAGGCAAAGTTGGAACACTCAGATGGAAACTCTTTCGTCAGCATCCCCCCTGAGGGAAAACATCCAGGTAGATCTCTAAAAGAAGTCAGTCCATGGATAGTTAAAACATAGTACAGAAATTTACATACCTACCGGACAATTTTTATGGATTTACATATCTAACACGTAAGACTTAATATTTGTATTCATAACAACTTTGTGCTAAAAAATTATGCATAAAAATATGCATTTACTTAAAAAAGTTAGTACAAGTGGTTTTTTTGAGGTTTGTGAGTGTTTTGAGTGCTATCAATGTAAATATTAAAGTTTAGGTGTTAGGTATGTAAATACACTAAAATTTTGTGGTATGCATATATATGCCCCAACATGGTATTGCAACATGTGGCATTATGT
>JXCR01145581.1:103747-115552 GCA_002079205.1 Phalaenopsis hybrid cultivar
ACCAAACAGCCATTGTGGATACTAATGTTAAAGGCTTCGAAGCAGGTAATCTGACCTTCCCTTGGTTAACATCCAACACAAAGGAAATGGCTACCAAGGCTTGATCAACCTGACTGATTCTCCTTTACATCCAGGAGGCGAAGTTCATCACGAAATAACTCGATCCGATCCGCCGGAAGATGTTTTTTTCCAGCTTTCGGATCATTCCCATTGGAGACATGTGCCCATCGGACCAGATCATCAAGCTGATCTTCCAAATTTTACATCTCCAGATTCTACATCGTCCTCAATCAATCTAATGATGTCATATGCTGGTCATGATGACGCTAGCGATAAGTGGCTGGGAACCATCGTCAGCCCTATGCCAGACCCAGACTCTATCGCTGCGGAAGCTCGAATCTGTCACCCTAAGATCGTTTGCGACTGCGCCAATGAAGGTTCTATCAAATGTGTGTGGAAACATGTGACGGAAGCCAGGGAGAAGCTCATCAAAGAGCTGGGTGAGGAAGAGTTCATACAACTAGGATTTTCCCACATGGGAGAGACAGTATCCCAAAGATGGACTGAAGAGGAGGAGAACCTTTTCTATGATGTGGTGCAATCGAACCCCGAATCGGCAGGCAGAAACTTCTGGGTCATGCTCCGCAAGCCTTTCCCATCGTCCAGTTTCAAAGAGTTGGTCAGCTACTACTTCAATGTCTTCATTCTCCGGAAAAGAGCCCATCAGAACCGGTTCGACCGGTCGAATGTTGATAGTGATGATGATGAGTGGCGAGAAAGCGGCGATATGGATTTCCCCGATGAAGGTGAAGAGGAAGTGAAGTCTGTATTGGGGTCACTTCCGGTCGAGAATGATGACTCTCATTCCGTCCGAACTGATGAGGAGGAAGATTACAGAGCATTGCAAACCTTGGATGGAAATTCAGCACATTCTACGTCTGATTATGAGCATAATGATGGCAATGGTGATTCAAATCCATAANATTGTTATGGACGTTCAAGTAGATTAGAGTAATACGTAATTACTATCCCAGTGTTCATAAAAATTAGTGTTATCATCTTGATGGAGCATTTTCATATATACCACAATTCTTTTGAATTTACTTATCCAATACCTGATGCATAAAAAATACTACCATTGTTAAACTTGAAATAACATAAAAATTAGTCATATACAATACAGATTTTTCATATCACATAAAAGTTAATCATATACATATAATAATTTATTCAGGTTTGGCAATTACTAATTGCTTTTTATCATTTGCCTCTCTATGATCCATTCATTTATAATCAAATCGAATGTCTTGATGTGATGAATCCAATGAGTTTAAGGTCACTCAATTTTGACACCTTTGGGACACTTAACTGCTCATATGATATCATGCGATCAAACACTTGGGTCGTCCCATGGAACGGTTCAGATTCATGCAATATTTTCAGAGCTGTGTCATTCATAAAATCTATGAATAGACATTCACTTTCTTCATGCAGAGAACCCGAACCTGAAAGAGGGGCAATTATCAGGTGCGGAGTACGTATATGCTGATTTTATTGTATTGGTTGTATTGATACAACTATAGCTGTAAAAGAGCCGAGCTTGAGCTAGCTTGTGTTCAGCTCATTAGAAATTGCTCGTGCTCGTGTTCGGCTCATGAATAATGTTTTCTTGTTCGGCTTGATTTTAATATTCTTGTATGTGTCCACCATCATCGTCGTACCATCATCACCAACAAACCACCATTGTCTATCCTCTACCATTATTGCAGACAGACCATCGTGACTGCCCCATGATCACTGTCGTTGCCACCCCTAGAACGTTATTGTTAGGCCATCACTCTCACATCCACCACCTCCCAATCACTGTTGCTACTGAAGATGCTGGCATCTGACTTTTTAGCGCTCGATCTCTACTATTCGTCTTACTTCATAGCAACCGACTCGACATTCGCCACCCCTGGTGAAATTCACTTCAAGAACTCTAACAAGTGTAATATTACTTCCGATTATTCAATGACTGATAAAAACTTGTAACATATATCGACAAGATGAAAGTATTTGAATTGAGCTGGAACTCATAGTTTTACTGTTTCAAAATTTTCATGTAGGAAGACCTATTATCTATATCACTATACCACCATAAATTTATGAGCACGTAAGAGTATTGTTTTGGATATGTTATGAAAGATAGGAATGAAATAAATGTAAAAAACATAAATTTTTGGGTAAGACTAGTAAATGCATAAGCATTAAGTGTATGTAAGTACATGGCATCTTGCGCACCTATTTTATGGGAACTAATAAGTGGATTTAATCATAGCCGTCCATTCCACAACCAAAGTGTTCTCTATTTGGGTACACGTGCAGCCCTTTTTTTGGCCTTTCTACCAGTTTTTTTCTTCCAGCCTTGGTTTTCTGCATGGACTTCGGTCATCTGTTTTAAGAAATCAGAGCCATTTGAGAATAAAAGGAAATTGATCGGGCTCTTGAGGACAACAAGAAAAGCAGCGTAAGAACTTAGCTACCGCTGATTTCTTTGCTGTCCAAGAAACTCGCAAAAATCCAAGCTTTTTCTCTTCAGATCGATAGAAAACAAAGAATTTCATCGGAACCTTGGGACTAGTTTGAGTTCAGGTCACTTTTCTCAATTTCGGGCTGTGTTTTTTCTTCTAAGATGGGTAGGCCCTGCTGCAATGTTTGTGACCGAAGCTTCCCGACTCGAAGAGCACTCGGAGGACACATGAGGATTCATCTTCTTCCGAATTCTGATAAGGAGCCAATGCGCAGGTATGGATTTAGAGTGAATCCAAGGAAGACATGGAAATTGATGGAGAATGAGAATGATATGATCTGTTCAAAGTGTGGGGAGAAATTCAGATCTTGGAGTTCTCTTTTTAACCATACAAAATTTCATTCTGAGACGGAAGGGGATCAGCTCAGGGAAGAAGATGACGAATTTGAGGAAAAAAAGATGAATTCAAATAGAAACGGAAGTGATGAGGAGGGAGGAGATGGAATTGAGACCCAGTCTGATAGTGAAGTTAATGCAATGGAGAGGAGCGGATCATTGGGTTCATCAATGGCGTACGAGATTGAGCAAACGGCGGGTGCTTTTTGTCTGATGATGCTCTCCAGAGGTGTTGGTTCTGTTACACATTCATCAGATAAGGCTTCAGTGGTTACAGACGATGAGGTTGAGAAGCGTAAGTTAAATTCAGGTTTCCCACAATGCGATTCTGAAATGAATGAGCTCGCAATGATTCCATCCGTCCCAAAATTTGATTTTGGAATCAACGAGCACGAAAAAATTCAATCTTTTCCGTCAGTATATGAATTTTCTCTCAAGCTGAGAAAGTCAAAGGCCTCTTCTCTTAGGAAGGATCTCCATTATGTTGCTTCAGGGATTGAGAAGAAAAGCAGGTATAACTGTAAAACATGCGGCAGTACCTTTCCTACTTACCAGGCTCTTGGTGGTCACAGGGCAAGGCATATGAGGATCAAAGTTCCTTCCTTTTCTGAAGTTCTTGCTACCAAAGAACTCAACATTCAGAATCATGGATCCAAATTTTATGAGTGCTCAATTTGTGGTAAGAATTTCGCGTCTGGTCAAGCTCTTGGTGGTCATAAGAGATCACACTTGGTTGCAGCAGATAACACAGCTCCTGCTCCTGGTCCTGCTGAGGCTGTTCAAGCTTCTGCTGCAGTAATTGCTAACATGGAACATGTAAGTTCTGTTTTTGACACGCTAGATCTCAACATTCCAACTATGGAAGATGAAAGTTATGGTGATTATGATGACATGACTGAGGATTCGATCTGATGCATCTGACATTTATNCAAAACACCACAAGTCCGATTAGAACTAAAAATTTGGTTAAGTGTCCTTAAATACACTAATTTGTCCCCTTTAGGGTCTTCACCCACATAATTTTCAAATTAAAAGGTAAATGACCTTACCTTATTCTTGGGAATAATCAAGGTCACTGAGCATCAAGTTATTCTTAGGATGAATTATTAAGCAACATAATAAAGTTTAAATGGACTCAAGGTCTTTTACCAGACATAAAAAGGTTGCATGGACTTGCTCCCTACCCTTAATCTGGTGAATACCTTAGGGATCTATTAAACTTAATATGTCTTACTTAATAATATTATCCTTAAAATTNTCCTCGAATTACCTAGATTCCCTTGGGCCCTTAATTTGGCCAAAATTTCCAAATCTACCCAAAATACCCAAATTGATTCAAAAAATCATTTCAAACACCTTGAAAACAGCCAAACTATCCAAAATCATCAAAATTGGCCAAATTACTAAAATACCCCTCCTTACCCCAAAATTCCAAAAATTCTAAAAAATCCTATAACCTCCCAAATATTCCCAATTTCATTTTTCTCAACTATCACATGACCCAATTTGTCCAATTTGGCCATCTTTGGTCAAAACCCCAAAATTGCCCTTTAAAGGCCCATATTTTCCCCCAAATCACTCCAAATGTCTATCCAATTGGTCTTAATTTACCCCAATTTCAATTCTAAACTTATATTCACCCTTGACGTGACCAATATATACCAAATTATAGGTCAATTGGTCCATGATTTAAACCCAATTTTGAGCTAAACCAAAAACCCAATTTTGGCCCTTTGGCTTGGTTCCACCAAATCGAACCCATAGCCCACTCAATTGGCCACAATTTGTGTTAAAAAACCTTCATAACATCCCCATACATCAAAATTGACCTTCGATTGGCCTTGATGAGACCTCAATTTCATTTGATTTCAACATAAGTCCAAAAATCCCAAATTAGCCATGTCTCAAAATCTTACCAAATTGTTGGCCTTAGCCGAAAAATTTCTACTCCATCCCTTCATGAAAAATCTTCACAACATCTCCCTTGATTATTTGAACCATTTAATTTGGACTTAGTCCAAGGCTAACCCAACCTGGACCTATTTCTAACCCAACATGCCCAAATTGACCAAATTTCAAAAATCTCTCAAATTGACCTACCAATTAAACTCAAAATCACTTCAACCCTTCACCAAAGATCNGAAGTAGTAAATCTTCATCTGTGAAAGTTACTCCAGATTGTTCTTTCAACGAGCAAACTTCATCCTGGCCACGTGAGATAAGCAAATCTCTGAATCAAGCAAAGCTTTAACCAGAGCTTCCCTAATCTCCTTTGACAGGATCAGAGCGTCATAGATGCTTAGTCGGGCCGGCAACTTCCNCACCTTTTCTATTTTGGGAGCATTTATGTCCATGCCACCCAATTTTTTATATACAGACTTACATGCCCACCAAATCCTAGGTATTTATGCATCTAATACCTTTATACTCTAAAATTTTCATATCATATAAAAAAATTACTGTTTTAACTTTTTAAAAATGAAATATGTATTATTTTTTTATGCATAAATAAAATGATATATGTAAAAAAAATAAAAACTTTAGGTATTAGATTTGTTAATATATAGAAAATAAAATGATATGTATGTAAATATTTTCTCTATTTAGAACTTTTAACGATATTTGTATTTTTAACTTGTATCTTCTTTTCCGATAGCCAGGAGGGCTCTGCAACCTCCGGGGAAAGGATTAGATGGTTATCTTTGGTTTGGCTACTTGCTTCTATCCTACTGTTTTGAACCACACACACAACGTATGGAAGACACTATCATTTCTATTTTGCTTTTGTTTTATCATACTTTGTTTCAATTTTTAGTNAGTTGATTCAGTCTTACCTCAAATATGGAAGTCCAATTTGATTAGAATTTGATTCATCACAAAATATTTCATTCATCATTAATAAAAACAAGTGAATGTTTTCTCTTAATCTTTTTGCACATTATGTTATTTAAAACATAAAGAAAAATCTTATGCTGGCCCATTATAATACTATAAATTTTTGTAGGAAAATAAATGTTGCTCATTCTTTTGAAGTCATTTGAGAAGAGCTTAGGATGGGATGAAGGCTTATCTTTTCGATCCTATGAGGGAGTCTCCATATCCTTTAACTCTTCACACTCTTCACATCCTACTTTCTTCTTTTTACTCTTCTCTATATAACCTTCAGTATTCTTCTGTTTGCCAAACAATTTGACCATCATCTTATGGATTATGATATCAATTTTATCCTTCAAGATTTCCATCATTTTGTAGGCAACATAAATTCAAAAACGTGGCTTATGAAGGGAGAAATATGAACTCATATATATAGATTGGTGAAATGTAAATGAAAATAATGGTGTCTTGTCAATTATTGAATGCACTGCATAAAAAAAAAATATTAATTAATTAGTTCCCCATCTAATTGTCTAATTCTTTTTAGTACACTTACTAAAAGATGAGAAACTAGAGGTACTAAATATGTTTGTTCAAATTCTCGACATCACAATCCAAACACGTTTACCAAAGTTCGATTCATCATAAAATCCAAATTTAATCTTTTTTTTTTTAATTCTAGTTTAACAGAATCAATCTAAAAAACTAGACTCCTCATCAACCTGGCTTGATGTTTACCAATTTGCAGCTTGATCTATGCAACCTAAGGGCTCACCTATTTGTCAACCTGCCAACTCATTAGTCGTTAGTTAAGTTAGTTGCTCGCCCATACGGTAGCTTAACATCTTATAGCGCCACGGGGGACACTCCATTTTTACATATATTCGTACATATTTTTTTTTCCAGTGTAGCCAATTATACAACATAGTTAGCATCTCAAAGAAAACTTTATTTGATATATAAACTTTATTAATATATAAACTTTATTTGTATTTCCATATATAGACCTTGCTTAATCTTATAATACCATTTTTTGTAATGAAAATGATGAACATCATTAGCTCCTCAATAGTCCCTGGCAAACAACAATAATTTGCAACAAAAGAAAATTATAATGAACTCTAAGACATAATGTCAAATTACAAAAATAACCATATTTTAATACATAATATATCATTCGCTGCTGATTTTGGCAAACTTTCTTTTTATAGATTGCATATAGAAAAGTTTATTATTATNCCACACAAGTAAAATATCATTTTGATACATAAACTTTATTTTTATTTCCATATATAGACCTTGCTTAATCTTATAATACCATTTTTTTAATGAAAATGATGAACATCATTAGCTCCTCAATAGTTATAATTTGCAGCAAAAGAAAATTATAATGAACTCTAAGACATAATGTCAAATTACAAAAATAGCCATATTTCAATACCTAATATATCATTCGCTGCTGATTTTGGCAAACTTTCTTTTTATAGATTGCATATAGAAAAGTTTATTATTATAAGTTCAGGCAGGAAATGATCGCACTTTGTATAAAAATGTGCTCCCATATAAACCTTTGGGTTGATTTGTAAATACCAATGTTTGGGGAGGTCTGTCTGTAAACATTTTCTAATTTAGTATGATTATTGGTATAAATAAGGAAAATGCTTACAAATTTACATTTTGGTTTTTTTTTTTTCAGTAATATAGTTGATACGCCACGACAAATTTTCAGCATCCGGCACGAATCTCGATGCAGTTTTTGAATAAGAAACATTCAAANAATTTTTTTTTTTCAGTAATATAGTTACAAAATTTTCCAAGAAAATGCTTAGGGTGTAAGTAAGTTAAGCTGACTCGTGAGTCGGCTCGAACTCGGCTCGATAATTGTCTCATGAACTGAGCTCGATGAGCTAACAAGCTAAGCTCAAGCTAGCCCGGACATGACTCGTTAGCTCGTGAGTCGGCTTATTTAAAATAATATGTATATAAAATATACTCAAAATATATTAAACTTGAAAACTTTATATCTAAAGTATTAAAAATATTTTGTATTTTATATTAAATAATTTTTTTATTATTTCTCACTTAATTTTTCTTTCTATTTATCAAATTTATTATAGTAATACATTAAATTANACAGCTAACACAGATTCTATGTAAGATTTGGTGAGATATGAGAAGGTCCTTTTGGTTGCGAAAGAAGAACATTTTTTTTTTGTTCTCAAATGCATATTTATTGGCTTAAGTTGATGATTAATAATCATTGATTGCGGCCGTTGTTTAGAATGAGGTAGTGTGTATAATTTCAGCAATATTGGCTTACGGTTCATGATTTGTTTGACTGAAATTCTGATTTATAAAAGTAACTGACAAATGTTTTGAGTTGATCGTAGTTGTTGGATGTGCTAACAAAAAAAATGGGGCAGCTTCATGAGTAACAGGCACTAATTAACTATCAATTTTCATTTTAATGATCTGCTAATTTTTTTATGATAGATTATGATATATATATATATATGGAAATTTACATGCATACCATACAGTTTTTATGTATTTAGATATCCAACTGAAGTTTCATTTTGCCAGTTTAGTGTCATACATTTATGCTTGTTTTCTACTTAAAAAAAATAATGGTGGTGACAATTTTGATGTGTTGCTAAAGATTTTAGTGGTATGCATCTAAATATTAGAGTATAGGTGCTAAACCATACACATCAATACCTTTCTTCTTAGGGAATGGAACCAGTTGGGGTTCAAATTTAGGCCACATGGGTAGATGATCAAGCTCATTTCTAATCCAAAAGCTTAAGCCTATAGATAAAGGTTAATTACTTAATGCTTTTATACTAAAATATTTTTTAACCATATAATGTGAAATTAAAACCACAACTTTTACTTGACTTGATAATTTTGATAAAAATTGATTGACCAAGTTTCTCGACCACATAGCAAATATATAAATGCTTGCATTCTTATGTATAATGTTTTTTCTCCAAGTATTCAAAACATAAATATAATGATTCATATTATTACACCCGAATCAAGTAGGAACGAAATTTGTTATTGAAAGAGGAAAGCTAATTTTGAATAGAAGGTTTCATGTTTTAATACACTATTTGAAGTATGATTTAATCAAGTTTTAAAGGTTAATTTTAGTAAATATTTTTTTCTGTAATATTTAAGTGTTTACACACAAATAATCATTATGGGCTGAAGGAGATCATAATGGGCTCAAGTGGTTTTGACAGTGTAATCCTTTCTTGTTGTCAAATTCTTATTATCGGGTTCTTGCAACAAAGTTGACCAATCGAGCACCCTTTGTCATGTACTAGTTGCAAATGGGAAAGAAAGGAACATTCGTTACTCTACAATCAGACTAGATAAATTAGTAATCTCAGTGGATGCGGTCGGAGAACGCTGTCGAGAACCACCCCCCCTGGAGAGCCTTAGAACATCTGTCAAACTCATTGTGCACTGCATTAGCTGCCTCATGATGCCTTCTTGCCTTCTTGTGAAAGTCAGGAATTGATGCTCTTGTCCGAATAACTATAAGTGACCTGTGTCTACGACCAAGAACTCGACCTCCCTACACATGGCCTCCTAGTATATGAGCCCACTCTCCATGCTAAAGTGTGGTAAAAAGTCAAAGGTGGCATTTGTGTCTCCTATAAAATGATCCAAAAATTGGGGTGAGTCGGGATCCAACCCGGAGATTAAGTTCCACAGAATGCCGGATTTTACTCATGCATATCTCTATGTCGTGGATTAGCAAAAGAATGTGGCCAGTAATAAATCTCTGGCTCATAGTTAACTCTCTCATGCATTGTGTAAGGCCAATTATAAAGAAAGTAATCAACATTATAGAAAAATGATAATAAAGAATATTAATGGTGAAATAAAAAGAAAATATTATAGATGTGCTTGACCTTCCAATTCTGTTGGAGGGCAACATGGAAGAGCTGTTCTAAGTGGGACTGGATTGGCTCAGGTGTATGGTTCCTCTTCAAAAATGGTGATCTTGCTCCAAATGATTCGTTTGGCCAAAAGGATGAATAGAGAATCATGGAGAAATTCCATCTATGATAGAGCCACCTGTGCTTGTACCACAATTTCTAAGTGGCATCGAATGTGCATCACTGAACATCATCAAGTAAGAAGCAAACTTCTTAGGCATAAAGCACCAACGAGGGATCGGGCTAGCAGTCAATTTTTTATAAGAACAAGGAGGCTCCATGTGTTGAGAGTGCATGTGCCTCCTTGTTAATGAAAGAAACTTTGTATAATGTAGCCTCTTCCTCCATAACATGTTTACCTCCTCTCCTACATACATCCATGAAAAATGTTGAGTAAATAAAAAATTAGCTGAGATAATAAACATNGCTTCTTGGGAACTGCAGTCATCGAGAATGGCAAACGGCCGTCGAGCCATTTTTGTGACGAAATGGCGAATAAGCGTGCCAGACAAGAGGATCAAGAGGCAAAGTTGGAGCACTCAGATGGAAACTCTTTCGTCAGCATATCCCCTGAGGGAAAACATCCAGGTAGATCTCTAAAAGAAATCAGTCCATGGATAGTTAAAACATAGTACAGAAATTTACATACGTACCGGACAATTTTTATGGATTTACATATCTAACACGTAAGACTTAATATTTATATTCATAACAACTTGGTGCTATAAATTTATGCATAAAAATATGCATTTTACTTCAAAAAGTTAGTACAAGTGGTTTTTTTGAGGTTTGTGAGTGTTTTGAGTGCTATCAATGTAAATATTAAAGTTTAGGTGTTAGGTATGTAAATACACTAAAATTTTGTGGTATGCATATATATGCCCCAACATGGTATTGCAACATGTGGCATTATGTGGCATTATGTAAATTTGACATTTAGAAAGATTTACATGCATACCATTCAATTCCTATGTATTTACATATCTAGCATCTAAACTTCATCTTTTACACACTTACCACATTATCTGTATCAAAAGTTGTGCTTCACTTTTTAAAAGTTAAATTGGTAGTATTCTATATATGATTTGAAAGATTTGGGCGCTATAAATGTAAAAAGGCAAAGTTCAGATGTTAGATATGTAAATACATACGAATTAAGTGGTATGTATGTGAATGCCTCTAATATTTATCATGATTTTCCTACTTCAGAGGAGGCAGAGTGGAGATACCAAACAGCCATTGTGGATACTAATGTTAAAGGCTTCGAAGCAGGTAATCTGACCTTCCCTTGGTTAACATCCAACACAAAGGAAATGGCTACCAAGGCTTGATCAACCTGACTGATTCTCCTTTACATCCAGGAGGCGAAGTTTATCACCAAATAACTCGATCCGATCCCCCGGAAGATGTTTTTTTCCAGTTTTCGGATCATTCCCATTGGAGACATGTACCTATCGGACCAGATCATCAAGCTGATCTTCCAAATTTTACATCTCCAGATTCTAACTCGTCCTCAATCAATCTAATGACGTCATATGCCGGTCACGATGAAGTTAGCGATAAGTGGCTGGGAACCATCGTCAGCCCTATGCCAGACCCAGACTCTATTGCTGCGGAAGCTCGAATCTGTCACCCTAAGATCGTTTGCGATTGCGCCGATGAAGGTTCTATCAAATGTGTGTGGAAACATGTGACGGAAGCCAGGGAGAAGCTCATCAAAGAGCTGGGTGAGGAAGAGTTCATACAACTAGGATTTTCCCACATGGGAGAGACAGTATCCCAAAGATGGACTGAAGAGGAGGAGAACCTTTTCTATGATGTGGTGCAATCGAACCCCGAATCGGCAGGCAGAAACTTCTGGGTCATGCTCCGCAAGCCTTTCCCATCGTCCAGTTTCAAAGAGTTGGTCAGCTACTACTTCAATGTCTTCATTCTCCGGAAAAGAGCCCATCAGAACCGGTTCGATCGGTCGAATGTTGATAGTGATGATGATGAGTGGCGAGAAAGCGGCGATATGGATTTCCCCGATGAAGGTGAAGAGGAAGTGAAGTCTGTATTGGGGTCACTTCCGGT
>JXCR01145585.1:2565-40401 GCA_002079205.1 Phalaenopsis hybrid cultivar
TCCCCCATCAGTTATAATAACTCTCGACATCCCAAATCTACAAAATATGTTCATTTTCAAAAACTTTGAAAGACTTTGAGCATCACATCAAGGTAAAGAAATAGCTTCTATCTATTTGGATGCATAGTCCACTGCTAACATTATATATAAATTTCCAATAGATGGTATAAATGGTCTCATTAAATCTAATCCCCAAACATCAAATATTTCAACTTCTAGCATATAATTGAGGGACATCTCATTTCTTTTAGAAATATTGCCTACTTGTTGACATCTATCACAAGTTTTAATATAAGCATTAACATCTCTAAAGATAGTAGGCCAATAGAATTCAAATTGTAAAATTTTGTATGTTGTTTTATCAACACTAAAATGTCCCCCAAAATCAGAATTATGACATTTTTGGATAATTTCATAAGTCTCTTCTAAAGGTACACATCTTCAAATAAAAAGATCCTTTCCTTGTTTATAAAAAAATGGGTCTTCCCAAAAATAAGTCGTAGTTTCAAAAATAAATTTCCTCTTCTATTGGTATGTCATTCCATAGGGTATAATATCACTAATAAGAAAGTTCACAATGTCGACATACCATGGAACATGCCACTCATTAATATTGAAAAATCTTTCATCTGGAAATGTTCATTAATTTCTTTTCCAAATTATATTGGTTTTTCTAACTCAAGTCGAGACAAATGATCAACAATTTGATTTTCAATTCCCTTCCTATCTACTATTTCAAAGTCAAATTCTTGCAAAAGAAGAATCCATCTTCTAAGTCTTGGTTTACCATCCTTCTTTTTCATTAGGTACTTAATAGCAGAATGATCTGTATGCACTATGCAATGAGTTCTAATTAAATGTTATCTAAATTTATCAAAGGCATATACTATTGCTAATAACTTTTTTCAATTGTTATATAATTAATTTGAGATTCATTAAGGGTTTTACTAGCATAGTAAATTAATTTGAAAATTTTATCATATCTTTTTCCTAAAAAAGCTCCAATAGCATAATCACTAGCATCACTCATCAGTTCAAAAGGTTTTCCCCAATATAGTGAAACTGGTACTGTGACTAATTTTTCTTTTAATAACTCAAAAGCTTTTAGGCATTCTTCATCAAAATTAAACAGTTCATCTTTCTCCAGCAAAACGGCATAAAGGCTTAGCAATTTTTGAAAAGTCTTTAATATATTGTCTCTAGAATCCAGCATGTCCTAAAAAAACTCAAAAATTCTCCCTTACAATTGTTGGGTAAAGTAAATTAAAGATTACTTAAATTTTAGCAGGATCTACTTCCATACCATTTTTTGATATTTTATGCCCTAATACAATTTCTCATGCTACCATAAATTATAATTTTTCTTAATTAAGGACTAAATTTGTTTAGTCACAGTTCTTAAGAACTTTTAATAAATGTTCTAATCATGAGTCAAATGAAGTTCCAAACACTAAAAAATCATCCATAAATACTACAATCCCTTTTTCAATTAAATCACCAAAAATTTTCATCATACATCATTGAAATGTAGCAGGGTCATTAGATAAACTAAAGGACATTCTCTTAAAAGCAAATGTACCATAAGGACTGGTAAAAGTTGTTTTCTCTAGATCCTCAGGAGTTATTTGTATTTGGAGATAACTGGTATATCCATCCAGAAAATAAAAGTATTTATGCCTAGCTAGTCTATCGAGCATTATGAGTGACAAGATTTATTTTTCTATAATCAATGCATATTCTCCACCCTGCAACTTGTCTAGTAGTAATTAACTCATTATGTTCATTCATAATCACAGTTACTCCTCCTCTCTTAGGAACACAATGAATCAGACTAGCCCATGCACTATCTGAAATAGGGTAAATGATTCCAGCATCTAACCACTTTAAAATTTATTTCTTAACATCTTCTTTCATTAAAGGATTCAATCTCCTTTGAGGATCAGCCCAGGGTTTGCAATTCTCTTCCATATGAATTCTATGAAAACAAATTGAAGGACTGATTCATTTAATATAAGCTATTATCCATCCAAAGGCTTTCTTAAAATTTTCTGAATTTTCATCAACCTTTCTTTTTCTTCCATAGTTAACCTTGAGGAAATTATAACTGATAAAGTAGAGGAATCTCCTAAAAATGCATATTTTAAATGATCAGGAAGTAATTTCAACTCAAGTTCTGGAGGTTTTTCTATTAATGGACAAAATGATTTATCTTTTTCTATCATAACCAAAATTTCAAAACTTTCTTGAACATAGTTTGAATCTTCCTTAAAAAGATCTTTACATTGATCTAATTCCTCTTCTTGCTTGTGTTCAAAATATTTTACTTCAGATTTTTCTTCATAATTAGTTTTGAAATGGCATTCACTTAGATATCTTATAACATCCATTCTATAGCATTCATCATCTTTACCTTTTGCAGGATATTTCATTGATCTTGAAAAGTTAAAAGTAATAGTTGGATCAATGACACACATAGTTAATTTCCTATTTTGTACATCTATCATTACTCATCCTCTGGCTAGGATAGGTCTCCCCTAAATGATAGGTATGTCCTTATCTTCCTCCATATCCAGCACAATAAAATCAACAGGAAAGATAAATTGATCCAATTTCACTAGGACATCTTCTATAACTCCTTTAGGATAAGTTATTGAACGATCTGCTAACTGTAAAGTTACCGTAGTATGGGTTATCTCTCCAAATCCCAATATTTTGAATATTGATAATAGCATAATGTTAATGCTTGCACCTAAATCACATAAAGCTTTTCCATAAAATATGTCTCCTATCACACATAGAATTATAAAACTACCAGGATCTTTAAGCTTTTCAGGAAGCTTCTTCTGAATAATTGCACTACACTCCCCACTAAGTGCAACAGGCTCATTATCTTAAAACTTCCTTTTCCATTATAAAAAGGAAAATTATTGGTAGTCATTTCTTCAATTAAAGCATAAGCGTCATGAAATGGTTTTCACATCAACAAACCACCAACAACAACATCGATAATAAATCTAAGAGATCCAGCTAATCCATTATAAAAAGTTTGAATTATTAACTAATCTAGTATAGCATGGTGTGGAAACTTTCTTAAGAGTTCTTTAAATCATTCCCATGCTTCATAAATAGATTCCCCTTCAAACTGAATATCAGTTCTAAGCTTCGCAGTTTCTTATGGTGGAAAATATTTAGCAAGGAATTTTTGTGCTAAATCACCCCAAGTTCTCTCAATGATGGAAAATATTTAGCAAGGATTTTTTGTGCTAAATCACCCCAAGTTCTAATAGATCCAAGTGCTAACAAATTCAACCACATCTTAGCTTTATCCCTTAGTGAGAAAGGAAATAACCTAAGTCTTATGACATCATCTCATACACCATCATATTTAAATGTAGCACACAATTCTAAGAAATTGGCAAGATGTAAATTTGGATCTACAGTTGGTGATCCCCCAAACTGATGATTTGACATCATTTGGATAAAAACTTGTTCATGTTCAGATGAATTGCCATTAAAGTAAGTTTTTGAATACTATAATGAAGTTCATCTACCATAGGGTTGGCATAATCTCATAAAAGGACTAAATTCTTGATGAATTTCAGCATTTTGCTAATTTCAATTTTCCATTTCTGTAATTTTTTTATATTTTTAAAAATTTTTAATTATTTTAGCTTTTCTGAATTTTTTAATAGTTCTCTTTAATTCAGAATCGCAGGGCACTACTCCTTCAGAACCTGAACTACAAATAGACTAACATAAAATAAAATAATATAATAAGATATTGCTAAGATTACCTTTTAAAAGTTTAAATAAGACTTTCTAAAAATAGAGATTTTGATTTCAATTACTTTTTGAAATCTTCCCCGGCAACGGGGCCAAAATCTTGATCTCGTTACTACTTATGTGGACAGTATAACAATGACTTTAATGATCTTTTTCACTTATGTTATCTTACTTTGCAATAGAACCAAAAACTTGATCCTAGAGAAAATAAGAATTTAACTTTTAAATTTATATATATATATATATTTGGATACTGCGCAAGTATACATATCGTTATCAATTTATATAGGACTTTTTGATTAAGACTTGAATATCGAACCCATGGGGAGAACTCATAATATGCACTTTTGAACAACAACATTCTACTCCAAAAATACAATTACTTAAGCTACAAATATTTTCACAGTATTAAAATTCAAATCTTTTTGGTATTTTTGATATTTTGACAGAAGAGTAACATTNTGTATCGTTATCAAGAAATACAGGACTTTTTCATTAAGACCTAAATATCGAACCCACAGAAAAATATTCAATATGCACAAACTTTCTTTTTTAAAAAGACAATTACTTAAACTATAGATATTTTCTCAATAAGTGAAATTCAATTCTTTTTGGTATTTTTGATTTTTTGACAAAATAATAAAACTTGTAAAGATAACTTGAGTTTATGTAAAAGAAAAGCACTTGATATGAAAATATCTTTCTTCTTATCATGAATCAGTAATAAGTATAAGAATTATGTTGTGGAAGTATGCAAATTGTGCTGTGCCAAATAGGAGCAATAATATTATTTACCTATACTAGAGATGCTATAAAGAATATTGGCTAATTTAAACTTTGAAAAGTTCTGAAGATCGGCTAGGCAATAAAGATACCAGCTCTAACTCTTAAGTTGCCTCGATTCCCTCCACCTAGGGGCTAACATCTCGTATCAGAACCTAAAATAATAAACCAAGTTGGGGGCTTTAACCTGTCATTTTAAAGTCCTCTAACTCTACACCCTTCAATGAATATTTCCCTATTTATTTGCACTCAAGATCTTTAACTCTACACCCTTTAAAGTTTATTTCCCTATTTATTTGCAATAAATCATATGAATTACATTCTCATTCATATAACCTCATGTGATTCTTTCCAATAGTTGACTGAGACAATACTAACCCAGTTCTTACATGTTCTCACAATAAATTTTAACAACTGCATGGGCCAAATTAAGAAGTAAATGAAGTACATATATTTAAATAATCACAACTTCTTCCAACATTAAAGATCAATACTCTCCACAACTTCCATCCAAACTTTAATTACTTATCATTTTAAGTAGAAAGATAAAAAAAACTACTCAGAATCCATAGATAAAACAAAACCACACTTTAGTTTAAAAGTATAAATCATTGTCAAACTAATAAGAAGTCTCGATTAAAACCAAAAGTAGTTCGAAACAAAAGATAAAAACTTATCTTAAATCCTCCACCAAACTGTTGAAACTCCTTTGAATCTCTTCTCTTTTACAACACTCTTGACTCTCACAATAAAACTAAAAATAAAAATAATAAAGTAAATTTGTGATGCCTGAAAATCTCTCCAAAACTCTCTCCTTTCCAACACTTTTCAGAACTTTCAAGCACACTTTAAAAATGTGTCCCAATTCGATGTAGTCTCCAAATGAAGCCTCCTTTCATAAATCTTTTAATAATATTTTCATTTCTAGTGGTCCTAACCACCCTCTTTAGCCAATAGGTGCCTCAAATATCCTTTCAAAATTTGGTAAAATAAAGTAAAATGTCACATAATTGCTTCCGGCGCTTAAGCGCGGGGCCTCTGGTGCTTATGCATGGCCTTCTCTGTTTCACCGGCACTTAAGCGCCGAATCTGGTGCTTAGGCACCAAAACACTTTCGCGCAATTTTCACCTTTCTGCTCGAAATTTGATCCTTTTTCACTTCATTTAGCATTTTTCACCTTTATATTTGTACCTGAAAGAAAAACACACAAATACCTTCCATTAAAGCACAATATCTCAAAAATAGGTATAAAAATGTGTCTAAAAACACTATATGTTTTAAGCGGATGACCACGTGGCCTACGATTTTAAACGTTTTGTCCTTGCCATCCATTTCTAATACACAGAAATGGATGACATCGGTTCATCATCACAAAGGGGAATGAATCGAGAGTTGTCCATGAATTTAACTCAATATCTCTCTAGATCTTCAACCAAATTTAATATTTTTTTTTCGTAAAGGATCGGCTTCTCAAGGAGAAGACATCTATATGGATAATATGTCATGGATCAAAGGTTCACTTCATAATGTGTGAAAACCAAGCCCCTTTTAGGGTTAGCTTTTATACCTTAGCCTTAGTTGATAGAGCTTCAATCCGATTAGTTCTAGAGCTTCGCCTTGAGTATAGCAAGCTTGTCCCTACTTAAATTTGGATTAAAATTAAGTCTGTATATGAACTCAGGGAAAAGGTGTCACTACTTCACTGATCAACAGGGTAGAGACTATGGGAAGCTCTAATTTTGATTGGGATCTTCTTCTTAGATCTCAGGGGAGCTTTTGGGATAGTCAATTTGAAGTTTTTATAGGTTTGGTGTTAAGCCCAAAATCTGTCCAAGATTTGGGAAGTGAAATTGAAAGAGAGCAATGGAGGTCAAGGGCAGAAACTATGAGGTTTCAACTCCTTAGGTTATTGGCAAAAATTTCTCCCTATGGTGTCTTAAGGATTGAGTAGTGTGTATGAGTTTCTTCTCTCTATGGGAGCTCTCAGGTTAGCTCAATTTATAGTCATTATTGGCCATGGTTGAGCTTAGGTTTTATCTAGGGAGGAAGATTATATCCTCAGAATAACTGAGGATAAAATCAGGGCTTGGAGATAACCATGTTTGAGTCCTTCCAAGATTTCAATCATGAGGTTCTTGAAGGCAAAATTTAGATCTTGGTCTTGTTTTCCTTCCATTGGTAGCTCATATGGTGGATATGACAGCTCAAATGGTCTAAATCAACCTTCCCCACGTAAACTTTGTTGGTCAATTAATGATCTTAAGGTAGGGTTTATATGAGTCTCTTCTTCTTTGGAGAATGGTGAAGGTGAGGGATGAGCTCACCACATTCATTTTTAAAGATTCATGAGGGAATGCCACCTCATATTCCTTTCATGATCCCATTGTGATACACTTTTATCTTGGGTCATTTATTGAAAATTAATTATGTCATGGGCATTTCATGCGTCATGGGTGACCCATTAATCATTTGTCATATGATGGTTTAGGGTTTAAGTGTAAAAAAATATTATTTTTTTATGTAGCCATGGTTTTGTCTTGCCATGGGTTTTAATTCAATATTTGAAACATAACCTATGTCTAATAATCTTTAGTTTCACTCTCTTTAATTAATTAAATAATTAATTAATCAAGAGAATAAAATAATTTGATGAAAAGACCAAATTTTGATCAAAATGGTAATGTTCACCAAGTTTAACCAGGGTTGACCATAGTTGACGGATTTAGGTCCAGGGTTGACCAAGATGATTTACTTGACCATGTCATGGTTAGTTCAGTCATGGGGTCATTGGTTTTAGTGATATGGTTTAAGTTTAACCAAGGTTGTTCAGGGTTAACCTAAATTATCAAATTGACCATATGGTGTTTTCTTTATCATATGGTGATTATTTAATGTTATTTATGACCAAATGATCAATGTGGTGACCCTAAAGTTCAAAATTGACCATTTTGACCAATATTTTATCAATATTGTCTATGTTTGACTAAATAGTTTAGTTTGACCAATATAATTTTTTGGGTTGACCAAGTAGTCTAATTTGACCAATTTAGGGTTTAGATTGGTCCATTGGTCCAAGTTGACCAAAGTTGACCAGTTTGACCAAAGATGACCTATTTGACCAAATTGGATCAATTGGGTCAAAGTTAATTAATCAGCTCAATTGGGCGTATGTTGCTTATGTCTTTATGAATTTTTTGAGAATCCTAAGCCAGAGGATTACTAACGACATGTCTGGCCTATGAGTGTCTTTTTAGGTTCCTCACAAAAGTGATGTCAATAACACCATACTTCTTGAAGTATCATCCACTGACTAAAGGCAAGTGTTAGAGAATGACCCACTCTTTAAGGTTCTATCAGAATTATATTCTTTCAAGTACCTATAAAGATGTGTTATCTCTAACAACACTACAGTTGAAGATGCTGCAACTTCATAGCTTCGTTTGTAGTAGTTGTCGTTTGCTTTCATTAATTTGTAAGGATTGTTCTAGTAGTCTTTGAGGAGTCGCTGTGACCTTCTTTGAGTTGACATTAGAGTTGTATTTGTTGGGCACTGAAGGATATGACTTCGGAGCTAATTTTTATTAAGTGCTAATATCATTGTCATTTATTTAATTCTTTCATCCCGGTACTAAGCATATTTCAGAATTTTACCCATGTGATTAAAAAAATTTTCATTGTTCAAAGATATTTTTGAGCCAATCAATAGCGAACCAAAAGACCCAATATTGTTGAATTTTTTCTTGAATAAAATATCAGAAGAAATTTATTAAGAGAGCATTTCAACTTATATTAATTATGGTAGAACTCGAGCACCAATTTTTTATTATACGTCCACCTCAAGCTTCTTCCCAGGGACACTGCTTTTGTTTTGATTTTTTTTTTGGATCAAGTTTTCACACAATCCTTTTTTTATCTTCTCCCTCAGTTTTGTTGAGATTAACCATATCTGGTATATCATAATTTAAGGATTTTGAATGTCTGAATTCAAACACCAATTTTTGATTTTACGCTCACCTCAGCTTCTTCTCAGGGACTTTCACAATTTTTTTTGCTCCCTTTATCTTTTGAGAATTGCTATATCTGGTGGAACATATTTCTTTTAAGGATTTTGAATGTCCAAACTCCCCTAACTAATAATCCTCAAATATTTCTTAAAACAAATTATGGGATATTATAACTCATTCAAAAGTCAGGACCCAGTCACGTGGCAAGAAATTAAAAGGTTCATGATATCCCAAGTCAATTACTTGTATTTCAGCTATGCTGTCTTATTTTGAAATCAACTTAGGACCCAGTCTGAATTCCTTAAAGTGGAGTTCCTAGTTATTAAGGGATTAATTGATTCTTCCCTTAAGTCATAGTCTTATTAAACTATTCAAAATTTTCTCTCTTAGGATGATGAGCTTTCCAAGTATTGAATAAATTTGGAAAACAACAAACTCTTTGTTTTCTTTCATTCATTGGGGATGGAGGGATGGGAGAGACAAACATTAATCCTGCTAATGTCCCTTTAAACTGAGTGTAGTAGTCAAAAGATACACCTTACAATCTCATGACTGAGGGAAGGCCTCGAACTCTGTGTTCTAGCCTGTACAGAAACTGTTTGTATCTTGTTCGCCCTTATATTTTAAAGCCTTCACCTGAATTGTGTTCCATTTGACATCATCTATGTAAGAGTCAATTGGGAGAATGGGATCAACTGAAATCATATTGATGCAACATCTTTCAGTTTCAGCCAAATATTCTTTTGTGATCATTATATTCCCATTCTTGAAGCTTTTCTTGAGCCCCTCTTTGAAACTGATACAGCCCTCATTGTTTTGTGTAGGACTCTGTGATATGGAAAATTGTTAGGATGATTCTTCTTGTTGACTTTCATTGGTTTCTTTGGCTAAGGCAATCAAAACTCAGGTTTCTTAATCAAATTTTGAAACATCTTTGCTACTGCCTAATCCTTGAAAGGATATACTTTGTTTATCAATTAGGTCATTGACTAGCCGTGCTTTCCATCTATCTGGTGTGGCTTCTGCTAGGATGATTGTCGACTGTGTTGATGCTTGTATTGTTGTTGATGTTCGTAGATCTATTGACACAACCCAATTTGGATCTTCATCAGTTGCTTACCCCTGTCAACTATTGCCACTGTCTCTTATCTCCTTTCAGTGTCTTTGCTGGCTTTGGATCATCCGCCATTTCTAAGAATTAAAATTGTTTGGTCTCCATTTGCAGGCTTGTGGCATTGCTAAGTAACTTCTTGAAAGTCTTGGTGATAAGTCCCTTAAGTAAGAAACCTACTAGAACTTGGATGTCTTTTAGCAAAATTTTGATTATAAGTTGCTCTTGAAGCTGTGGATTCTCCATCGTAGGACATAATCTACTAACGTCTCAGTTGGTTTCTGTTGCTCGACCATGAGATCACCAATGGTGACATGGTACTGAGCTTCGACAAACAGTCTAACAAACAGTTTTTCTATTTCTACAAATGTATTTATTGAGTCATTGGGAAACTCTACATTCCAGTCAAAAGCAATCCCTGAAAGGCTGCTCACGAACTGATAAATAGTAGTGCATCACTCCCCTCCTGTGTTACAGCATCTTGCTTGAAAGTGTGCGACATGCTATCGGGGGTTTCCAGTCCCGCCAAAAATTGTGAAAATAGGTGATATGAAACCCTTGGGGTATTGGATGGCATCAAACTCTTTCAGGTAGGGCCTACCTTTTAGAATTGATAACTCTTCTTTTGACTGATTCAGGGCTTCTCTCACCTATTATTCGATCATATGTTTAATGTCCTCTTTCAGTATCAAACCCTGAACTGAATCCTTCTTTGATTGTTCATTGGAGGTGAGCACTTTTCTTTCATCTGCAACATGGATGGTCTCTAGCTGGTTTGTTTCAGAAGGTGTCATCTACGGTGATTGTGACTGTCTTTGTATTATAATCATGGCAGTTGTCATTTCCTTAATTTTCTTTTTAAGACGGCTGATCTGTTCATCCCTTTGTTGGATGGCCCTTTGCCTCTCATTCTCATTATTCTCATCCACAAAAGATGGAGTGTCGCATGCATATAACTCAATTAGGGTCTTGATGATGTTGATTTCATTAAAATCACCTTCCATGTAATCGATTAGGCCGTAATCCTCTTTTTCAATATCTTCTCTCTGATCTTTAGACAGTTCTGCAATGTTAACTCAAACTTTTTTGAGGTAGAATCAATTCACTTTCCTTTAAAACCTTTATGGTCAGCAAAAGCTTTTCAAGAAAAATCATTTATTTCCTCGTCCGCCGGTGTCATCTTGTGGAAGTTAATTAAATCAACCAAAATCATATTTACAAAATCTTTTTCAGGTTCTTTTAAATATTCCTTTGTGATTGCTACATTTCCTCTTTTGAAATTCTCCTCGAGCCAATCCTTGAAGCGGAAGCAATCTTCTATGGTGTGGTCAAGCAACCGGTGGTATGAGTAGTGTTGGGGATGATCCTTCTTGTCGGCCTCCTCAGGCTTTTTTCGGCTATGGTAGTATGAGTTTGAGTCTCATTAGCAAGTCATGGAACATCTTTTCACTAACTCTTCTTTGAACGGGTATACCTTGATTAATTGTTTCTATCTGCTGGATGCGGCCTCCCTTTCTGTGCCTTTGTCAGTTGTATGAACTTTGAGTTGAACCCAATGTGGAATTTGGAAAACGGCAGGACATAAGCATCAATTGACTCTTCCTTATGTAGAATCTCGTTTTAATTATTCAGCAGAACAGTTGGCGCGGTGATGGTGAATCTGGTAATGACGGAGGATTTAATTAAATTAAGAAAGCAGTTAAAAGACGTAATGACTTTGCTCGATTTGCAAAATAGCAAACCAAACTTATGAGGTATGAGGAAAAAGGATGAAGTCATAGTGTAGGATCAACTTCACAATGCACTTTTCCCAGGTGAAACTAGTTCACTAACACACCTATTGCTGGTCTGACCCCACATAAGAAGGAAAATCCTAAATACTCATGATCCTCTCTATTAAAGACTGGTTAAACAGACGATCATGGAATCATAAAGAGTTGACTATACTTGCCCAAGAAAGAAATGAGAAAAGCATGTCAATGGAAGAAGGGTAGTCTGACCCCATGAGGGACATGGACACACTACTAATATATGAAGGCAAGATTTTAAGATCTTAATTGAGAGAGAAACTAATCCCCAGTGGAGTCGCCAGAAATTTTGGTAGGGGAAATGTGTTGTTCAAATCTTGGAAGTAATTTAAATTAAATTTAATATATATAAAAATTTGACTTTTAGAAAAATATTATTTTAGTTTTGAAAAAGTAATAATTTAATTTTTGAAATAGAAGACTCAACCGATCCCATATAGATAATAATTTAAATAAACGAGCACAACACTACAAGTGACATACCTATCCCGAGAAATAGACATATCACTTACGAGTGAGGCTCGATTAAATGAACAAAAGAATTTATGACATCCGTTTGGTCGGCGAACCATTTCTATATAAGCCGACAAGTTCCTCTATCTATTATGGAATATTAGGTAGGGTTTATATTAAGTTGGTTTCTTAAATTTTCCTATAAGAGCAAGCCCCTATAGTTATTTACATCTTAAACGGTCAAGGTCACTTAAGAAAACTCTTAATTTAGATCATAAAATCATGCCTTCAAGAATTTCAAAAGGTTAGGATTTTTCAAAGATTAGACCAAGAAATATCAAGTGGGAGAGGCTCAAATTTGGAAAATTTTATTTTGGAATCAAAAGGAAGAAAAACTATGGGATGCCAAAAATCCTAAAGAGAACCTCAATCACTTCCCAAGCTATCCTATAGTTTGGCTTTAATTTCGGTGAGATGATATAATTTAATGTTCCATTCTTGGAATTATTATTATTTAGGGCTTACATTTGCATGTCACAATCATACAAATAACCTGGAAGATAGAAGGGTTTGCGTCACAACAAATGACAACCTCGGAACCTAAAACGAGTTGGGGCTTAGATTGCACAACATAATTATGTGAAAGCCCAAAGATTAAGTTGAGGATTTATGTCGCACTAGGCTGAGTACCTCAAATTCCTATGGCTTGTTGTTTAATTATAAGTAAAGATTGCTGTTGTAGATTTATTTTCTCTCTCGAAGTTGTTATTCTGCACATCCACGTCGTGTTGCCCATAGCGTTAGCTCCAAGTTCCTTGTCCAAGTAGTAGTCCTAAATTCTAAAGGTTCAAAGGTTTATATGAAAAATTCAATTCAATCATTATACAGGGGTTAAAGTTGATTAGAGTGACACCAGTTAGGATCCTACAGTTCCTACGTTCCAGTACCACTATTTTCTTTTGAATGTATTTAGCTTAATTGAGTTCTTGAGCTCATTTTTACCGGAGAGATCTCGTTAGCAACCCTAGGTTACCTCATCCGAGGGACACCTGTAAATTCAAAACGACGTGTTATGAAATTTTTTTTTAAATGTTGTTTAATTTTTAAAAATTTTATCAATTTTGGAAGGGTTGTTTTTGTTTTGATGTCACTTGCAGATTTGTTCAAGTATTACCAAGTAAAGTAAACAAATACAAATAGGAGAGTATGTTGTAAGATAACAAAATATGCAGTACAAAAGCATGAATGTGTAAATGTCCTCTTCTCGCACTCCCGGTGAAAGATTAGCCTTAGAGTATACTTATAGTTTTACAGAAATTTAAATAAAATTTCAGGAAAGGAAAATAAGGAAGAAGGTTCAAGCTGCCCCTACTAAGTTCTATGTCGCAATCTGGAGGTTCCCTAGAAGTTTTAATGGATGATTTTCTTGAACAAAGTATAATAGGATCATTCGACCTTCAAATTCTCCAAAAGATCATAAGGGTGTTCGGAGCATGACCACGAACAACCTTTAGAATCCTTTGAAACGTTCCGAGTTCATTTGAACTTATTATATTGTTCAAGTAACCATCAAAAATTAAGTTTAGGGTTTGACTGATTAAACCAACATATGCTCAGTGAGCCTGATGTTTTAATTATCTCATGAGAGGGGTACTTAATTAGTCATTTAACGTTTCATTTCAAAGTTATAAAAAAGGGTGCCTTTGAGAGCAAGATTAGGTTATTAAGAATTTCATGTCTACAATTAATGCTGAGCTTGTAGCGTTTGCAAAATATTCACAAATAGTTATGTTTCTTTCTTAAATCTCATTAAGCAAGTCCAGATTAAGCCTAGTTTACTACTAAGCCCTTAAGACTTATGTGTGAATAAATCCAGAATTTTTTAAGGATGTTAAATCATATTGTATTTTTAATCCTTATCAATGATTATATCACTCAAATATTAACTAGGGGCTTTGAATTAGTGAATTATCATTTTACACAAATCAAACCCCTCACCTAAGGATCTTTTAATTTAATTAACCTCTGAATTATAATAATTGGGGAAAATTACAATTATACCCTTATTATAGGAAGGAGAAGAATTAGTTTCTACCATTTAATCACTCATGTTTCAATCATCAAAAAGAGTTCATTATGATCAATATTGCCCATTTACCCTTTCATTAATCCTAAAATTTAATTAAGGCATAAAAGTTCAAAATTATCATTTTGCCCCTAGGGCTCCTAACTTTGTAATTTATTAAATAGAACTCAAATGACTTTAAAATTGTTGTAGTACCCCACTCATGGATTAAATAAAATATCAGAGGAGAAAGCGTAAACTTTTTTATTTAATTTATAAAAATCATTTATACAAAAATAGGGATTTTTTAATATTAATTCATTTAATCAATCAAAACAAACTATATGTCCTTATGAAATTTATTAGAGGTTCAGCTAGGTTAGAAGACCACTAGGACTAGTTTTCATGATTTTTGGTGTTTTACTTTAATTATTAGATTTATTTAATTATTTTGAGTATTAATTAAATATAAAATGTTTATTAGGCTGAAAATTAACTTTTATTTTTTATTTAAATGTCTATAAGTTCATGAAACTCAAAGAAACAAATTCCATAATATTTTTTTTTTATTTTATTTATTCTAATTATTTTAGTACAAAACTATGGAAAATTCATTTTTAAGCCTTTAAAAATTTATAACTTTATTTGGAAATTTAGGAAAAAAAATATAATTGCTGATGTTTATCATAGATGCCTCTAATCACAAGTAATCAGGGAACCAATTGTGACATTTTGGGGCACTTTTCAATTTTAGTGATGTTTATCATTTTTCAAATATTTTAATTATTTAAATTTTAAAATATACCTCAAAAATCAAATATTTATTTTAACTTCAATTTTATTTTTCCAAGATGCCTCTTGTCACAAGGAACTCAAAAAACTACTTTTTTATGATTTTTTGACCTTTAATTTTTTTTATATAATTATTTTAATTCAAATATTAAATTTAGCTTGGAAAATTAAGTTTAGTCGGTGAAAATAACTTGAAAATTTTATAGACACTTAATATGATTATTTTTTACAGTGTGGAATGATTTCTTTTAGTTTTATAATTTTCTTTTAATTATTATATTTTTCTTTTATTTTTAGAATTTAATTACATAAAATATTATGTTTGATTATTTAAATCCAATTTATATTTTTCCTAGGATCCTCTACTCACAATAAACATACCAAAACAAGTTTTATTTTTTTCAAATTTATATTTGAATTTTTATAATTTTTTTAATTAAATAAAGGTGATTTATTTTTAAAATTAGGGCTTCCATAATTAGAGGTGTTCTCTGACTTTGGAAAAATTAGAGAACATACCTAAAGACAAGAATTTTAAACCCCCAAAATATTAATCCATTTTGATTTGTCATTAATAATTTTGATTAAATTAATATTATTACTATTTAATTAATTAAAAAATAAAATATAGGTCAAATAATTTTATTTTTCATTTCACGTTGTTATCCTCCATTCACTAAGCAAGTGAGTATCTTTCTTTTATTTTTATTAATTTAAATAAAAAATCCTTAATTTCCTACTTATCTGAGTCAGGTGTCACGTCATTCTTAGCAGCTTTGAACTTTCAACCTGTCTTCGTGCTACTGGACACCACCATCTGAGTCAGTTTCCATGCATCTGTGCTTTATTATTCTATCCTTCTGTCTAACACGATTTGGACCGTCCAACCGATACACGCGGAAACAGACGGCATCCGCTCATAGTCCCCGATCAGACTAACACAAGAACTGCTAATTTTCTAAATCTAATTTCTCCCTCAATTCTCAACCAAATTATACGGGGTTTGTTTCTAAAGCTTCATCAACTCAAGACAAACATATATATACAGCTAACCAAGTATGAAATACAAGTTTGCTTCACAATTGACCAAACCGAGCTCGGTTTAAGGGAAATTAGTCCATACCTTGGTCCAAGAGGTGTAACCTCAATTGGTCTTGTTCTTGAGCTTTGTTGTGAGATGGAAATCCTCCTCCAAGTGTCAATTTGAGCTGAGATTAGGTCCAAGTATAAATTTGATTAATAGGTGATTCGGGTTTAGTCTAGGGCTTGGTTGTAGTGGTCAAAATGATGGGGCTTTGGTTGGAGAAGACTTATTTAGCTTTGGTGAAGCTTTTAGGAGAGTCAATTTGGAGTTTGAAAGAGTTTGGTGGGATGGCTCTGAAAACCTCTGAATTTCAATGGTGAAATTAGGGTTTTATAGTGGGGCTGAGAGGCTGAAGATGCTTGGGTTGAGCTTCTCTAGGTTGTTAGGAGGCCTGTTGAGATATTAACAGAGTTTTGTTAGGGTTTTCTTCATTTTCCCCTCTTGGCCATGGGGGGTCCTTTTTATAGCCATGACTATGGTTGCCATCATAACATGTCATGGTGGCAAAGTGCCAGCTTAGGTGAAGGGAAGAAGTTCTCTAATGGCCAATTACCATGAGACAACTCAAGGGCTTAAATTTTATGGTTTAAGTCATTTGGGCACCCGCAGGCAGGGGATTTTCAGGCAAGTGAGGTGGCCAGCTAACCAGGGTCAGGTCACCCTCAAGCTCAGGTGAGCGAGAAAGATTGAGTGGTGGAGTCAATTTAGGTTTAAAGTGGTTTCATGGTGAAAATCAAATGGGAGAAAGAGGTTTGGGCTAAGTTGGCTAGACTTGGGTTTTAACCCCTTGATTAAGTGGCTAGGCTTATGCCCAAGGTGGTTAGGGTGCTTGGACTGACCCTAAGAAAGCTTTGAGTGAGCTTCGGTGGCTGGCTTGGGCATTAAAAAAGGATTTTAATGTTGCATGCAAGAGGTAAGTCCAAGTAAAGAAAGGAGAGGGAATGGTCACCTCGCCATGCCATTTTTGGAAAGAATTGACTTTATAATGCACATGGAAGGCTTCATGGGACATGTCATGCCATGTAAGGTGGTATGGTGGTATTTCATGAGAATAGAATTTTGGATTTTGTGAATCTTCAAATGCAAAATTTCATTATGCCCAACTTGGATAAGGTTTGATGTATGTGTATGGTAAGCTCCATATGATGCCCTGATTAACTGTTCTCAATGTCATAGGATGATGGGGAAGGAATTTTTTGTCATGTGGGCTCAATTTTGGGACTTTTTAATCTAATGAAGTGGGCTTTTAATATTCTTATGAAGATGGGGTCTTAAAATGCATGATGGACTCCAATTTTGAAATTTATCATGGGCTAGTCAAATTCAATTTGAATTAGTTGAGATTAAATCCGAAAATGCTAGAATTTGATGTAAATTTGAAATTAGGGCATTTGATTGATCATGAAGTTCAATTTGGGGGGATTTTGGATTTTGGATCAATTTAAGTTTATAATTGAAATTGGGTTCAAAATTGGGCTTAATCGGGCATTTGATTCAGTTGAATTTGGATTTGGAGTATGGAATTAGCTTTAATCAACCTTTAATTTGGTTTTAGTTGGGTTAAGACATGATGAATTTGAGTTTATAATTGAAATTGGGGAAATTTTAAATCAATTTGGTGGAAATTGGGGGTGAATTGGGGACTTTAGGCACTTAGGGGCAATTTGGGAATTTTGGTCAAAGTTGGTCGATTTGGTCAACTTAGACCTAATGGATTGTTAAGAAGTGGTTTTAGGGGTGTTCAAAATGATTTTGGAGGATTTGGGAATTTTTAGCCCACCAGGGGCATTTTAGTAATTTTAACAAATTTTGGGGTATTTTAGTAAATATGAAAAGGTTGGAGTGTTTTGAGTAATTTGGATGGTATGAAATGGTTTGAGATGATTTTTGAACAAAATTGAGGGATTTGGGTTGACCTTGAATTTTTAGGGTGTTAGGGGCAATTTAGTAACTTTTGAAAAGTTTAGGGCTAAAAGGCGAAGATTTGAAATTTGGGTAGGGTTGAGGTTTGATGGAAATGTTGATCATAGAATTTGTCTTATGTTTCCATGAGACCAAAGAAACCCCACTTTGGATTCTTCCTGTGCTGGTCTTATCCACCCAAGCCAAAGACTAAGAGTTTGGGAGACCACCCACATGGGTCTCTAAAGAGGGATGGGAACCAGACTGGACATGTATAGGTTAGGGTTCAAGGTTGCAAATGGAAGTGTGAAGTGCTAGTGTGTGTACTAGACCAAGCCACATCACCCAACGTCAACCCTAAGTTCAGACAGTCCTATGGGGAACCCCTCTTGAGCTCCCCCATATTGGCTCAGCCTACTAAGTGCTAGAAGTTAGAACCAACATGTGGAACTTCAAGCTGAGCAAAGATGAGTTTATGATTTCTATTGGTGAGGGTACCATCACTGGTCCTCTAGGAATAGTCAATAAGAAAGTCCAATAGCTAGATACTAGGCTCCTAAGGAAGAAAGACTAGACCTCAACAAAAATTGAGGTCAAGAGTAAGAACCTCTAACAGTTTTAAAGATAGTGCAAGATCATCCACATCTTGCTCATCAAGTAAGTTCATGACCCTACCAAATGAAAACAAGGTCAGATAAAGGAAGAACAAATCTGAGATGTAACTATCAATTTCCAAACTCAAGATGTCTCCTGTAAAACTCAAATCCGATTGAGACCTGAGTCATAGTGTACTCGTTAATCTAACTACTATAAGAGAACATCAACAAGTCTAGACATAATTAAAAGTTATAGAATCACCTCACTCATGAGTCATCAAATTGAAATCAAACTACTAACAATCCAAACATTCATTAATCTTCATTCAAACTTATAAATCCATACTAAATTAAACTCAATACTATACAAACAATCACAACTTGCAATCATACTAAATCAAACCACACTAATAACCATGGATTGCCTCCCACGAAGCACTAGATTTAATGTTACTAGCCTGATAAGGGATTTCCTCTCAGTTCAAATTTCCATGTAAGTAAACAACGATCAATCACCCAATCTTTTCATGGTCCTGGATTCTTACTAAATCCTCAAATTTAATTTTTTCATTTAAGTTCTCAAATTGATTCCAATTATTGTTCTTCAAGTTTCTTTCTAGATTCAATATTTTTTTCTGGTATTCTACACTTGCATATTAATATTATCTAAAAAATACATAAGTTATGGATCTTTATATGATAATTCTAAGTCACTTAATTTTTTAGTTAGATTCTCTGTAGATGATTCAGGTCCTAGATCAAATTCCATTAGGATATTCTTCTGTCTCAAGTTATCTTCTAATTTATCCCATTGGTACTTGTTTTTTGGTAGAGGAGGTTTGTCTATATTTAACTTGGTTGATGAAATAAATTTTTTTATTTCCATGGGAATTTCTTCCATTGCTCTTTCAATCTCCATTTCCTCATTTCTCAAGTCAAGGTAATTTTGAAATATATCCTCCAATTCTCTTCTAGTTTTTAGTTTGATAATTTTATCTTGCTGATCATTATTCCCTTTATGGTTTATCTCAGAGTCACTAGGTAAAATATCTAGAGGATTAATATTAATTGAGTCAACAATCAACCCAATTGGTTTTCTATATTCCTTATAGCAGCCCCTTAACTTTTCAATTGATTTTCCACTTGATAAACAACCTCTTTGATAGACATCTCCTTCTCTTCATATGGAAGGCTAGAGTTAAATTCAAAAGAAAAAGAAGGTCAAAGTTATAGTTTTCCTGATTATTGTAATCCCATGATTCCTTTCCTCCTTAATAATTGTTATATTAGTTAAAGTTGGAAGGAATCTCCTAGCCTGAGTTGTAGTAATCAAAATAAGAAATTTTTGAGTGATTGTCTATCTCATGCATAGTTTCACAAGTGTTAGAGTCAACCAAATGTCCAAATGAGATTTCTTCAATGAATATAGGTTCTTGAGGTTGACAAATCCCATAATGATCCAACTTTCTTGAAATATCTGCAACCTAAGAAGTTAAAATATTCAGCATATCAACTTCATAATAATTCAACATTTCTACAATAGCTTTTGAAGATCCTTTCTATTTAATAAACCTCCTAACAGTTCTCTCAATATTTGAGTCATATGACTCAATGTCTGCAGCTCCTGAACTACACATAGAAATCTAAAGACTTAACTATGATAGATATCAAGTGTGTAAAACACTCAAAAAAATTTTTAGTATTTTTAAATTTTCTTATAATTTTAAAATAAACACATAATAATTACATACACTATATAAAAACACTAAAATTTCTAAATCTAAGTCTTATAGTTTCAACTAAAAATTCTCCTAAATTTCTTATCAAAGCTTCCCGGCAACGGCACCAAAAACTTGACCTGACCCGCAATTACGCAGTAATTTAGCTTCAAAAAGATGGCCAAAAACTTGACCCAAATTTATACTTAGTGGCTAGTGTGCAAAATTGAAATGTTATAAAACTTAAAAATTAGTTTACACACAAGGGGTACTATGCATGTATACGTATCATTTCAAGTAATATAGGGTTTTCTTTTAAAACACAGAGTATCGATCCCACAGAGAAGCAAGGTAAGAAAGCCCTTAGGCAAAATCTTAGTCTAATACTGTCAAGTCTTAGGTTGGAAGGTTGATTAAGATGGTGCTTTATCTATCAACTACTCCTAAATGCAAATATTAAATGTAAGGATAACAACTATGCCGAAATGAAAATATTAATTCTAAAGATGACTTATCTGGATTAATTGGTATAGAAAATTTTGAGATGTTAAATAATACCCTCCTTGTGTGTTGAACTAAATTATGAATAAGAATGAAATGCTTAAAATATAATATTTTAGTGACAAATAGGAGCATACATATTACTTACTCCTTTTGATAGTGTAAAGAACATTGGCTAATCTAAAGTTTGTTTCGGCATGTATAATAGTGTTGGGTAGGTTCTAGTCTCTCACTTCTAGATTACCCACGGTTCTCTTTGTAGGACCAACTAGTGACCCTTAGTTCCAATCTCTAGAACAAATTGATAAAATAATCTAGTCTGTCACTCTAGAAACATCAATTTTACACCCATCAAATCTTATCTCCTTATTTATTTGCACCCCTCTTTGGATGATCGCGATTGCTCTTTCCAAGGTAGAATGTAATACTTACAACTCAAGAAATCTTAGCCTTTTCTGGTCTATAAATTCATCAACAGCTTTTAACAATACAAGTGACCAATTTGAAAAGTAAATGAAGGACCAGTAAAAATATCATACATTTATGAAATAAGACAATTTATAAGCAAATCTAAATTCCTAAACATGTATTCAATTCATTTCAAAAGAAAAGTAAAATGAAGATAATGGCATAAGCAGTAAAAAATTTGATAGAATTATGTAATAAACTGTGCCAACGAGGAACATATGTCTACCTACCCTCCTTCGAGCATATAGGTATGCTTAGTATTTTATTAATTTTATGCAACTATCTGTCACCTAGAACCTTCTAATAGAAATAGATCATGAATTATATTTCCTTAAAAGCTGTATTGTCACCCATACTATTTCGCAATAGCCAGCCGAACAATGTGAGTGCACTCTAGTTGCGAGATCACAACTCTCCTGAGTCTTAGATTCACTCACAAAAAATTTTAACATAACCTATTGCTACATAATTTATGTCAATGAAGTAAAGGAGATATTACTAATCACATGAAAATAAAAAATAATTCTATCATGAAACAAATTTTCCTACACATGCCACCACCTTAAATCAAAAGAAAAGAGTGAACAAAACTACTTCCGAAACATGGATAAAAAAAGCAGAAAACTTCATTTAAATCAAATAAAATCCACCAAAAAAATGTTTACAACAATTACAAAGTAATGAAGAACACAATATTTAGCTTTTTCCCTTTGAAAGAAATAGAAATCTCTCCAACAAAAACTCCTGCTGATCCATGCGCCGATCTTACTTCCTTACTCATAATTATCATAATCCCTCACCAATCTCTCCAAAAAAATGGAGAAATCGACATCTCCATAAACTCACTCTAAACTCCTCCTACAAAACTTCCTAGTTTCTTCTCTATATTCCTCTAATTTCTTTTCATGAGAGGCGCTAAGCCTCTCCATTTAAAGAGAAGCAAAAACCCCTCCTTTCTCCAAGAAACAAATCTCTTCATCCAAAAGACACACCCTTTCACTCCAAGAAAAACATCTCTTCATTCAAAAGCCACTCCAAGTGTCTAGATTCATTTACCACTACAAGCGGCATGCATAGCCATCTAGAAACTTCCAGAACATCCCAAAACCACCAAAAGTTGTCCAAAACCGTCTCCAAAAGTTTCTAACTCATAGGAACTAGTTTCTAGCACCTAGGCGGCATTTTCTCATGATCACTAGCACCTAAGCGCCAGTTTTGGGCTCCTAGGCTCTAGTTTTGCCTGCATAGGCTCCAACTTGCAAGCAGCTCCACGGTTTCACCCTGTTCTGCTTCGTTTCAACTCTGTTTCGCCACGTTTCTGCTCTGTTGCACTCCATATTGAAATTCCTACAAAATAGACATGAAAATAACCTTTCTTTAAACTGTAATTTCATTCAAAAATGATTGTAAAGGAGATTAAACATATAAAGACATCAAAATGTGTAAGATTAGAACCTTCTTCCTTGCTCGATTTGACTCCAAATGACATCGTTTTTGCTCACTTTTCACTAAAAGTACATTTCTATTACCTAAATACAAAAACATGCAAAATACAATCCTTTAAAGTCTAATATCATTAAAAATACACATTAAATTATCATAAAATGTACACCAAAAATAGGTAATTTTCAGGTGGACCAATCACCAGTCTTCACCTTAGGTAGGAGCCCAATCTTCTAAGAGTCCTTATGGAAGTGATGCATCAGATGACCTCAACTATGTTCTAGCATATATGTTTTACACCAAAATATGTAGGAAATTTGATTAGTTTAACGCCCCGGCTCTATCCATTTCCCACTATCATGAGAAAGCCTTTATTCATGATAAAAGAAGAGAAATCCACTAATCAAATGGTGTTCGCAGTATCATAGGGTAAGAGGAAGGCCGAGTTGTAGCTCCTAAAACTATAGAAGAGGTTGAAGAATTCAACCTAGGCATGGGAGGAAAGGGCTCAGGAGTACGAGCACACTATTGTAGTACTAAAAGCTATAAATAATGACCTGGAAGATAATAAGTATGGGATGATATCTAAAGAAGACCAAATTGTGGAGATCTTAGAATAGATATAAGTTGATCTTGTTACTGTTGTAAAGCACTTCATAAATGGTTGTCTAATGGAGTCTAAGAGGGCTAAAATATACCAATTTACCTCCATTGTCATTGATTTTGATGATAAATATGAAGAGGTGGACAAACCCAAAGGAGATGAAGTGGGGAGTGGTAGCGGAGACATGGCCACATAGGTCCTTTATATGGATTGTATTTCTTATTTTTTTGTTCTTAAATAATGTCAACACCATCCAGCCATGCTGAGCCGGCGGGCACTGATGTACCCACAAAAAAAATTTTAAATGTTCTAGAAAATTAAATAGAAAATTTTCTTGTTCCTTATTCTTTTTGGTCTTATGTACTTATTCTACATTCATGAACTATCTATCTCTAGCTAAAGTATATTATATGTATGTGAATTAATGGTTTGAGTAGGATGCAAACATAGTGTCATGGTTAATTACTTTTAAACTTTGCTCCCGACCATAATGTCCTGCCTTCCAACTGCAATTCTGTACATTAAGTTAGGACAAATGATTATGATGTTCCAATCTACCGCTCTTTTGTTTAATGCTCAATCAAGTGATTTTGGAGACTTAGCTACATGTCTTCAATTCTTGGGCGGGACCAGACGACCTTGGTGTTGCGACCGCTAACCTTTTGCTTATGCTCAATCAAGTGATCTTAGCGTTGTGGCTGGCTTTCATCAAATTTTTTGTATGAATGCGCAATCTTGTTGTCACAATCATCCAACCTTCTATTTATGCTCAAGCATGTGAACTTGATGACATCTTTGTCTATATTTAAATCTTGGGTAGGATTGAACAATCTTGGAGTCACTGTCAGCCAAGCTCTATTTATGCTCAACTTAGCAATTTTGGCGTCATGACTAACTTTCTTCAAATTTTTGGCATGACTGAGCAATCTTGGAACTTTGGCCAGTCAACTTTCTATTTATGCTCATCTGGGCGATCTTGTCACCATGGCTGACTGTCTTCAAATTTTTGGTAGGACCGGGTGATCCTGGCCCCTTGGTCAACCAACATTCTATATATGCTCAGTCTGGCGACCTTGGTGATGCGGCTAATTGTCATCAATTTTTTTCTAGGACAAGATAATCTTTCTACCATGGTCAGCCAACCTTCTATTTATGCTCAGTTGGGTGATCTTAGCGCCATGGCTGGCTGTCTTCAAATTTTGGGTAGGATCGGGCTATCTTAGCACCACGACCTGCCATACTCTTACCCTTTGATCTTCAAGTCAATGTTTTGTTGACTCTATGGTTTTCCTCAGTTATCCAAGACTCTTTATACACTTAATGTTTTTGGCCTTAGATTAGTAAGGCGATCATTAATTTTAGATGTATTCTTGGCAGGGTGCTGCAAAAAACATAATTTACAAACACAAAGTGAGGAAATGTTTTTCATTTAATGTTATTTGTGTAGAATACGTAAATAAAATTATGAAAAAAACATTTTGAGGTTGTCTCCACTCCATGTTTTTGGGGAGGGGGGCACATTCCCTACGTGTGTCTTTAGTTTATATGCTTGGTGTCCCACCTTACAATCAATGATATAGGGTCCTCTCCATGTTTATTGTAGCTTTCCAACTACTTGCCCTTGTGTTGCGAAATTAGCCTTTTTTAGTAACAGCTCTCTAAGAGAGAAAATGCTTTCCCGAACATGCTAGTTGTAGTGTCAGACAACCCTCCTTTTGAACTCTTCATGTCGTAGTACCGAATGTGTTCAGACTTAATCCATAAGATCCTACCCAAGCATGGTACACTCATTATTTCTTTTCTACCAGTCCAGTAGATTTTCTTCATCAAACATTGTAGTTGTAAAGACTCTTTGGCATTGATGGTTGTTTCCTATTAACAACATTGGTTCCATCCCGTGTGATAGCATGAACAATGTTTGTCCAATTGCAGTCCACGGAGTCATGTGGATGCCATAAGATAGGTGGGAGGATATCTACCCAACTTTCTTTCGCTCCTTACACATTCTTTTTCAACAGGTTGAAGATAATTTTGTAGGCTGCTTTGATCTGATCGTTGGTTTATAGGTGATGGACCGAGGAGAGCTTTAGGCTTTTTCCCTGATTTTGGCAAAAATTCTAAACCTTCTTGTTTGCAAACTGCTTCATGTTAGTGTGAACATCACCAACGATAAGCCATAGTGATATAATAAGTCGGTCTAGATGATGTTTTGGATGATGTCCGAAGAGATCCAGGTGAGAGAGTTGGCCCCAATCCACTTTGAAAAGTATTCCACTGCAACAAGGAGAAAAAGAGGCTGTCCTCTGGAAGCTGGTTATGGTCTTAGAATATATAGTCCTTAACAACAAAAGGCCATGGGCTAGTGATCATTTGTAGTTTTTGGGTTGGTTGATGCTGTAGTGGACCAAACTTTGGATATTGTTCACATCTCCTGAAGAAAGCTTTAGTATCCTCCAACAGTTTCGGCCAAAATTATCCCTGCCATTGGATTTACAATGCCAACGTCTTCCCTTCTGCATGGCTCCCACATTCCCTGACATAAATGTCCCAAAGAACATCTTCTGATTTGCTTTCTCTTACACATCTTAGATATATCAATGTTGATGATTACCAGAAGGGCATTTCCTCTATCAATAAATATTTTCTGATTTTGAATTAGAATCTCCTATGTTTCAAAACCCTCTCCAAAATGTCTCTCATTTCTATGTACTTGATGTATGGGACCACCCAGCTCTTGGCCTCCTCACCTTCTACTTTCATATCCTCGAGCTTTTCAATGATTGGCCAGTTAAGTACCAGTGGTCCTCTGTTCCATAAGAGAACACATCTGGATAGTAAGTCTGCCACTTAATTTTCTTCTATGCTAATGTGCTTAATCCTTAATTGTGTGAATTTCTAAATCTCTACCTTGGAATTATTAAAATAATGTATCATTATCTTATCTCTAACCTTAAACTCATCATTTATCTATTACACCACAAGTTGTGAGCCTTATTTAACAAGGTGGATCTGGACACCCATCCTGTAAGCTAGACACAAGTCAACAATTAGGGCTTTGTCTTATGCTTGATTGTTTTTCACTTTCAAGTCCACGACTTTTGAATGATACAAGTTTTATCATGCAAGAATGATCAATGCAAGCTCTAGTCTTATTTTGATTTTATTTGAGGGACCATCCATTTACAAGAGTAACCTCTCCTACTCTAATAATTTCATTGGGAAATCTACAAATGTCTGAGCCATAATAATCGCTCGAAGAACAAAAGTGATATCGACCTCACAAAATTCCACTCCTCACTTGAGTATCTAGCTGGAATGTTTTGGTCAGGCAAGCACTAATTTCAATGGATTATTTGTAAACACTTAGCTGGGATGCTTCTACAAGTAGGATTGCAATCTACAGGTTGACACAATTAGAGAGAAAGTTAGTTTCTCCATAATTTGGTACCTATTCTTAGTCCCTCAGAGAACACGACTGGTGTAGTAGGCTGGGAATTGCTTCCCCAATTCATCTCTGACAAGTTTCGATCTGATTGCCTAAGCTCTCACTCCCAAGTACAAAGAGAGTTCCTTGTATAGTTTTGTTTTTTGGATTAATGGTGGTGACACCTGAGAATCTTTCAAGCTCTGGAAAGCTTGTTAGCATTCATTCGTCCACCTGAAATTTTTGACCTTTTTGAGAGTTTTAACGAATGTCATGCACTTATTGTCTAACTTCAAAATGAACTACCTTAATGTTGTGATTGGTCAATTAGTTATTAATCTTCTCAATTATTCCACGAGGGATGCATGTTGAACAGTGCCTGGATCCTGTATGGGGTAACTTTTATGCCTTCGGAGGTTAGAAGGTAACCTAAGAAGTTGTCAGTTAAGACTTCAAATGTACATTTTAATGAGTTCAGCTTCAAATTATATTTTCTTAGGGATTTAATGGTTTTTTTATGTCTTTTATATTTTGTTCTCTCATTCGACATTTCACAAGAATATCATCAACATAAACTTCAATTTTTTTTTTTCCTTTTTTACTATTAAATATTAGATCGATCAAATGATAGTATGTTGGCTCAACATTTTTGATACCAAAGCGTATTATATTATAATAAAAAGCTCCTTCAACCATGATAAAGTAGGTCTTCTTAGTGTTTGCTAAGTGCATCTTGATTTTGTGATATCCGGAGAAAGCTTCTAAGAAGCTCATTATGGAATAACCTATGGCTGCCTCCACCAAGTCGTCAATCCACGTAGTGGGTAGAAGCCCTTTGTGTAGGTGACATTTAAATTGGTGAAGTTGGCACACATCTGTCAGTTCCTGTTGGCCTTCTAGACCATGATGATGTTTGAGAATAAGGTAAGATATTGCACCCCTTAGACATTTTGCACTTGGCCTTCATGTAGCTTCAGCACATCCTCTTTGATTGGTCAAATCATGTAAACATTGAGTTCCTCGTCTTCTATTAAATTGATTACAATGTAAGGCTCACATTTCGCTGATAAAAGGTGGCATCTATGGGTACTCTTGGCATCTCTACAGCAGACCAGACAATGACATCGCGATGATCCTAAAGTGTTTGAATTAGTAGCTCTTGGTGTCATGCATCAAAATTATCACTTATCAAAAAAGATTTATAAGGTTTGTCTTCAGCGGCGGGAATCTTCTGAGTGGTTTCACTAGTCTCGAGGTTGCCCATTCTTTGATTCTGCAAGTCAAGTTGTTCTTACTCTATGCTTTCAACTGCTCAGAGGTAGCAAACTCTCAACTGCTCCAAGTCTCCATTGATAGTGATTATTTATTCATCTCTCCAACATGGCAGGTGGGCACTACAACTCTAAAGTGATTTACCAAAGGGTGGTGATTACACTCTTAGGAAGAGCTCCATCTCCATGAATAGCTTCTCTTCTTCACCTCAAGTGACCGTTAATGGCATTACGCTTGACTCCCCTTCCCTTTCACTCGAAAAGCTAACTAGTATGTTAGTCGGCTTGAAGGTTAAGTTTATCGAATACTAGCTTGAAAGAAATGTTCACAGTGTTGCCAGTGTTGATAAATATGCTTTCAACTTGGAAGTTTTTTATTATCCCCACTACAACTATGGCTTCATCGTAAGGGATTCCCCATTGAGCAAGGTCTTAATTGTTGGACTGACTAGGGGGTTGCAGCTTCCACTCCTTTACATATATGTGAGCTTGCATAACTCACCCATCTTGGATATCTTCTGAGAGCTCCACAATAGGGAATAAATTCCTCTAAGAATAGCTAGGATTATCCTGATGATGTGGAAAACATTCATCTGGACAGATCCTGGCGGGGTCAAACCTAACCTGTAATTACGCTAATATTTATGTTTCTTAAAATTGACAAAAACTTGGCCCAAATTATATTTATCAGCTCGTGTGAAAATATGAAATGATTTCACACTAAGGGTAATACAAAAGTATACGTATCATTTCAAGTAATATAGGTTTTCTTTAAGAACTGCAATATCGATCCCACGAGGAAAGCAAAAACACTTAATATTGACTTGCAAAACTCTATCCAAATTGTAGATAACTATTATAGGAGAACATTATCGAAATGTTGGCAACTGTTTAATACTAATTTTAAGTAGTAAGTAACAACTAAATTTAAAAGTTTAATAAAGTTCAAAAGCCTAATAAAGTATAAAATAAAGTTTAAATGTTATAAAAAGTTCTTTCTCCTTACAAAGAGATGTTAATCGGTGTAGGACTTGAATGACGAAAAGGATAAAATGATGTATTATGCCAAAATGAAACATTCCTATTTTTTACCCCCTCTCGGTGCTAGCAAAAAGTATTGGCTAACCTAGAGTTTTACACCAGCTTGTGTAGTAGTTCTAAGTAGATTCTGGCCTTTCACTTCCAGATTGCCCACTGTGTCGTTTCTATAGGACCTACTAGAGAATCTTATGATCAAAACTCTAAACTGAATTGATAAAAGAATCAAGTCTGTTACCCTTAAAGCAACAATTTTATGCCCATAAAAAATTATCTCCTTATCTATTTTCACTCCCTCAGGTGAATGTAATGCCTTCCTCAAAGGTTAAATGAGGTACTCACTAGTTGGTAAAATCATAGACCTTTTGGGTCATTATGTTTCTTAATGGATTTTAATAATACAAAAGACCAATTTGCAAAGTCAATAAAGAGCCGATGAAAATATAATCACAATGTTTTAAAAATAAGAAAAAATCATCAAATCATTCTCATCATACAAGATTAATTCCAAATGCAGTTATCTAAAGTTAACCAACATATCACAGGTTATGTTAAAGTAAATTTTGAAAAAATATTTTGTTGAGGACAGATAAGGTTTAACATCAAATAGTTTTTCTCTCTTCCCCCAAATTTAAATTTTTTATTAATTTAAAATAGTACAATTCATATTCAGCATGAAGAAAGAGAAAGATTTTTATGTTTTAAATAGGACAACAGTATAGATACAAGTAATAAAAATAGGTGTTGAGTAATAATAAATCTAAAATTAGCATGTATAATAATAAAAGTACAAGTAAAAGACTACTCTAGCACACGAATAATATAAACTGGAGCAAAAAGTAAACAGTAAATAGTAGAACAAAAAGATGCAACATAATAGTTAAATTCAAATGTACTCCCTAAGTACTAAGTAAAGTATTAACATAACATTCCAACAAAAGTACAAAAAATAACTAGCAACAGAAATTCCAAATATAATAAAAAAAATAAAAGGAAAACAAAAACTTATTCATCTTCCTGATCATTAGCATCATCCATCTACATCCTCATCCATTACGCTAGTGCCATATGGTGTAAAACAGAGCAAGTAGAAAATTCTACTGAATGATCACCCCCCATGTATTTCACCTTATCGTCATGATAAGCAATATCAAAATCAGCTCTCCTCTATGTATATTCTTCATTATGGTACAAGTGAGCTTCTAATCTTTTCACCTGATTCTATAATGACAGAAAATCTCCTTGTTGTATACATAATTTCTCCATTACAGTATTCAGTGAAGTAGTACCAAAAGTGGAAGGTCTAGAAGCTGAAGCTGAAGTAGAAGAAATGTCAAAACCTCCACTCCTAGATCATGATCAAGAATATTTTTCATAAATTTCTAAATTTGTTTTTTCAATAGACTTATGGGGTGGTAAAGTTTCCTCCCATGTCTCGTATTTAACTCCAGTTGAATGCACATGGTGGAAATAAGAGAAGAGTAACCCATACCTCCAGTAGTTCCTCATCATGAGGATATAATCATGTTCTTATAAATGAGAGAGCCAATGTCAATAGGTTTCTTCATCTGAATGCAATATTTCAAAGTGGCTCTTTCTTAGGTTACCTCACTAAAATGATTTTTGGAAGCAATCTATCAGAAATGAAATAGTGTCAAGCATGAGAATGAATGTTAAGCTTTGAAAATGAAAAGTTTACCCGTCATTCATTCTTTATCTTCTAAACTCCATTACTGACAACAACAAAAAACAACAACAAAGCCTTAATCCCACTACGTGGGGTCGGCTACATGAATCATTTTTCTCTATTGTGTCTTATTAAATGTTATATTATCATTTAGTTTTAATAAATTAAGTTCATTTTTTATACAATAAGCCCAAGTCTTCCTAGGTCTACCTCTGCCTTTCTTAATATAAGTCGAATCTAAAACATCTACTCTCCTAATTGAATCATCAGATGGTTGACGATTAATGTGACCAAAACAAGAATATCCAATGTACATAATTTCTCCATACACCAATGTACATCCTCATGTAAATGTCAAGCAAGGCCATCCTTAACCAAACCAAGAATATATGGGCTTAAAGCCAATCCCTGATGTAATCCAACGGAAATAGGAAAATATTTGGTCAATCCTGCTTCAGTTCAAACACAAGTAATAGCTCTAGTATACATATCTTTAATGACTTGAGTAAAAGTCTTATCAACACCTTTCTTCTCAAGAAATCTCTAAAGGATATCTCTTGGAACCTTATCGTAAGCTTTTTCTAAATTAATAAAAATCAAATTTAGATTCTCATGATTATCTCTGAACTTCTCCATCAAACTTCTCAATAAATGTATAGCTTCCATAGTAGACTTGCCCGGCATAAGTCCAAATTGATTATGAGAAATCTTTATAATACGTCCTAACCTATGTTCAATTACCCTTTCCCATAATTTTAAAGTATTACACACCAACTTAATTTCTTTATAATTTGCACATTCTTGTGCATCCCCTTTATTCTTAAAAATGGGAACAAAAATACTCTTCCTCCACTCCTCAGACATTTTTTTTAGTTATTAAGAAATATTAAAGAGTTTAGTAAGCCAAGACACTGCCAAATCTCTTAAACATTTCCATACTTCAATTGTGATATCATTAGTTCTACATACTTTCCACCCTTGCTTTTTTTAAATCCTCTTCAACATTTTTTTTACCAATGAGAGGGTAAAAATTAAATTTATTATTGTTATTAACAATATTAGGATCACTAAGGTCAATCATATTTTCAGAAACTTCATTAAAAAAGTTCATCAAAATAACTCACCCACCTATGTTGAATATATTTTTCTAAGGAATGCACTTTTTAATTTTCATCTTTAATACATTTTTCTTGAGTTAACTCTTTATTTTTCTTTTCTCTTTATTTCGCTAGTTTATAAATATATTTTTTACCCTCTTTAGTATCTAATCTATTATAAAGATCATTAAAAGCAGAATTTTTACTACCACATATTGTTCGTTTAAGCTCTTTACGAGCCGTTTGATTTTTTTCCCAGTTCTCTAAGCTTTTACTTTTAAACCAATTTTTATAAAATAACTTATATTTTATCTTTTCTTGAACATTATTATTCTACACCCAACTATTTTTATTTGTAGAAATTTTTTATTTTCATTTTCCAAGTACATCTTTTGCTACTTGTTTAATAGTTTTTGTTACTTTATCCCACAAAGCATTTTCTTCATCATGAACATGCCAAATTTTGAAATCTTGAATTTTACTCATAAAAATAAAATTATTTGTGCCTTTAAGTTCCCCCATCTAAGTCTATGATGATGAGTCCTAGTATTCTTTATTTTAAAACTCTTCATCTTAAAATCTACACTAATAAATTATGTTGGGTACTTAAAACCTCAATTGGAATGACCTTACAATCTTTACAATCTCGACGATCTCTTCTTCTTATAAGGAAAAAAAATAAATTTATTTTTTCTTAGATTCATTCTTATAAGCCATAAGATGCTCATCTCTTTTTTTGAATAAAGTATTATTAATAGCAAAATCTAAAATATTATTATCTTCTTCATTAGTCACTCCAAAACTGTAGCCACCAAGAATATTTCTAAAATCTTCTACCACTCTACTGACAAGTCCATTTAATTCTCCTCCAGTAATATTTCTTTCTTTAAGAGGTATCATTTGTATTAATTCTTTTAAGTCATTCCAAAATTTATCTTTAGACCTTATATCTAAGCCTACTTGAGGAGCATAAGCACTTATAATATTGAAAATCTTCGTATCAATGATAATCTTAAGGGCTATAATTCTATCTCCAGCTCTATTAATTTTTACAACATTATCTTTCAAACTCTTATCTACAATTACACCTACTCTATGTCTAGTGCGACTCTTACCTGAATACCAAAGCTTAGAACCTATGTTATCAATCTCCTAAGCCTTTTCTCCAACCCATTTAGTTTCTTCAATACATAAGATATTAATCTTTCTATGAATCATAACAATAACTAATTCCATTAATTTACCATTGAGAGTACCTATATTTTAAGGTCCTATCCTAATATTATTTTCATTAGTTTTATGGACTAACTTCTTTACCCACATTTGCCCGTAATTTAGGAACCTTTGCTTATTTGACACTACACCCTGTCGCCGGTGTAGCAGCCCGTGCACACTTTTCACTGTATTCAAGCTATACAATGCGTCACATCCAGGGGATGCCCTAGCATAAACACAAAGATCAAAAGGATTCATGTCATGATTTTTTTTACAACATTTACAATGGTTGTCAACTACCTAACACAACCCTCCACTTTTCGCATATGGGCTTGGGACCGACAATGGAAATGTTAACAAACTCCATTACCATCAGAAAAAAATCTCATAATTTTATCGAGTTCAGCGTCACTAGGATTAAACTCTGAACACTATGTAGCTTTGTAAATATGATTGAAACAAATAAGGCTGATATCCACATATTGCCCTCTAACAGAAACTAAATCATCAAATTTTTCAGGCAAGTTGGCATAAAATTCTCGAACAATAGAAATCACAACAACAATAGTGAAATAGCTGAAGTTCTCCCACTGTTACTCAACAATCAAATATTCAATAGTTCCTCTAGGAAAAAGAAAACATAGTTCTGCAATCAATTTCTTATATTGCAGATCTCTGCATATGTCCTGAGCTTTTGACATAGAGAATTTCCTGTTATTATAACTAGGTTTTCCTCTACCTCTCTTCATTTTAGGAGCCACGAAAAATCTAAAAATATTTCAATAAAAATATCAATAAATTTTAAATGCAACTTCATAAAGCTCCTACAAACACATTTTATGCCAAATAATTATTCAATCATGTGTTTCTCACTAATTTTATCAAATTTAAAGATTTTTGACCTAACCACAATGTGGAAGAAATCCAAGATGAAATAAAAAATTTACAAATCTAGAATAAATATCTTACCTAAAGAAGATGAAATGTAGAGTTTGAAGTCCTAACTCCAAACCAATCAAGCACAAATTCAAGCCCTAGTGGAGTGAGTTGCAAAATAAAGGACAAAGAAGATAAATCAAAGTGAAAAAATGGTAAAAATTGGTAGTTTGGCACTAAAAATGAGTTTTTTGTCGGTTTGGTGTTATAGCGCCAAACAGTGGCTCTATTGCGTCATGCTTTACCGATGACTGGCGCTATATCGCCCAATAGTGGCGCTATGGCGCCATTCAAACTTTTTAGATTTTGGAAATTTTTGTATATTTTGAAAGAGCAAAGCAAAACTAAGAATTTTATACTTTGATAGTTTAGCTTTAATGGATAATTTAAAAGTCATTGAGTTCATCATCATTCCAAAATTTAGGTGTGTAACTTTGAATTTAACACATAAGACCAACTTTTCACACCAGAACAGAACTCGTTTTCTTATATTAATAATATGTTAAAAACATACAACACAATAAAGGCTTAAATAGATGTCAATAAAAACATAGACAAACATTAAAAAATTACTAGAACCACAATAAATAAAAAAGCCTCAAACCCCACATAAACCCTCAATACTAACAAATTTAACTATTTAAGAATCCATCTAGGAATAGTTGTGAACAATGTTTCACCCTCCATTTCACCCTCCAAATAAGTACAATTAAAGAGATAGTAGAATGGGGCATGATGGAGATCTTGAGCAACCTTATCATCAATCCATTTGTTGTTGCTATACATACTTACTTGGTAATCTTGGAAACATGACATGTGGTTGAATTAGAGTTTCAACTGCCACTCTAAGTGCTCTATGGTTGTACATGTCACTTAACTTGTTCTGGATATGAGATAATTCCTCTTTAATCTTTCCTAGTTTATCCATAATTCACTCCATAATCAATGAAAAAAATCCATTTGAGTAGGTCTAAGCATCTTTATGCATTATCTTCTTATCTTCAAACCTTCCATTGCTACTACTCTCCGTTGCTCTTTAATTATGAGTTTTCTACTCTCTACTCCCTAGAATCTTTAGAACTATGAATAGATGCCTCCATTCCCATTCTATGCAATTTTATAAGGAATAAGAGAGAAGAAGAAGGCAAAAACCCAAATTTTGGGTGTTTTTCTGTGGTGCTAAGGCGCCACATCTGGTGCTATAGCACCAAACTAACTTCTTTAAATATCGAAACTATTTCAACCCCTCCTCATTTTCATCAATAAAATAATGATTTGTGTTGTCATAATCAAGCAAGACTCAATATCACTTCCTAAACTCATCATAACAACAATCGGTAAACAAACCAAACTACACCGATAACTATGGGTTGCCTCCCACAAAGCGCTTAGTTTAACGTCGTTAGACATATCCAAGGTCTTTACTCTGATTGACCAAACAATAGGTTCTCCTCAAATGTAGGACAATTTTCACTTATATAAGCTTGTAATCTATGTCTATTTACTTTAATTACTCTCACAATTTTAGGATCTTCAATATCAACAACACCATATGTAAAAACTCTTAATACAATAAATGGCCCTAACCACCGAGCTTACATTTTCCTTGATATAATTTCAATCTTGTATTTTATAATAAAACTTCTTGTCAAGGATAAAAATGCTTTTTTCAAAATACTCTGATCATGACTCATTTTCATTTTCTCGTTATAAATTTTGGCATTCTCATAAGATTCATTTCTTATCTCGTCAAGCTCATTTAATTGCAATAATCTTTTCTCACCAACATCTTTCAATTTATAATAAACTCTTTAATAACCTAATAAGCTTTATTCTCCAATTCAACTAGGAAATGACAAGCTTTCCCATATGTGAGCCTATATGGTGACAATCCTATAGACTCTTTGTAAGCAGTCCTATTGGCCCATAATGCACTATCCAGTCTAGCAGAACAATCTGTTCTGTTAGGATTTACATTTTTTTCCTATATTCTCTTAATTTCACTATTGAATACCTTTGTTAAACTATTGGTTTGAGGATGTTAAGCTGTGGCAATTTTAAGCTTAATCCCATACTTTTGTGTCATTGTTTCAATTATTCTGTTCTTAAAATGAATTCCCCCGTATGTAATGATTGCTCTAGGCATTCCAAATCTTATAAAAATATTTTTCATTCTAAATTTTGTAACACTTTTATGATCACAGTGAGGTAAAGAAAGTTCTTCAATCCATTTAGAAACATAATCAATAGCTATAAAATATTAATTTTACTAGAATATGGCATAAATGGACTCATAAAATCTAAACCCCAAACATAAAAAAATTCAACTTCTAAAGCAAATTTAGGGGCATTTCATTTCTTCTAGAAATTTTGCCTACTCTTTAACATCTATCACATGATTTTATATAGGTATTAACATCTCTAAATAACGTAGACCAATAAAATCCATATTGTAATGTTGACCTCACTTTTGGTTGAGGTTTAGAAATTTCTTTAGTAGCCTAGGTCTAGCCATAGGATTTTCCTATAGACTAGTCTTAGAAAACTTACAAAAAGTACCCCCACAATTAAAAAATCAAAACTCTTCTATTTACTCAAGTTAGAGTTCCTTTCTTTAGTAGCCTAGGTCTAGCCATAGGACTTTCCTATTGACTAGTCTTAGAAAACTAGAAGGTATCCTCACCATTAGAAATTCAAAACTCTTCTCTTTGTTCAACTTTAGATTTCACATATTGGTCCTAACCTCTAATATTTAGAAGGTAAGATCATTATGGGGGAGCTCAAGAAGAGTTCCTATAGATTACTTGACCTTAGAATTGACCCTGGGTGTTGATTTGAAGCTAAGGTACACCATACCCTCACCATACCTTCACAATATCTTCACAATACACTAACTAAGATCAATACATGAGAGCCCAAAATGGGGATTTCATTGATCCATGGTTCATTTAGAATGGATATCTATCCAATTCTACTTAAAATGAGGGTTTTATTGATCCACAGTTCATTTAGAATGGATATTTATCCAATTCTACTTGACAACCAATACATAAGAACCCAAAATGGGGATTTTAATGATCCATGGTTCATTTCGAATGGATATCTATCCAATTCTACTTGAAATGCCCAACTTGGCTTTTGCCCCGATACACCTCCAAATTACCTTCCCTTGGGACCCAAATTTGGCTAATATTCCCAAATTATGCCAAAATACCCAAAATTGATCAAATGACCCAAATTTGGCCAAAATTCCCAAATTTTGCCAAAATACCCACAATTGATCAAAAATCATTCCAAATACTTTGAATACATCCAAATTTGCCAAAACTGACAAAAATGGCCAAATTACCAAAATGCCCCTACATGGCCCAAAAATCCAAAAATTCTAAAAATTCCCAATAAATCCCAATAAATCCAAAATATTCCCAATTTCATTTTATCCAACTACACCATGGTCTAATTTAGTTAATTTGACCATCTTTGACAAAATCCCCAAATTAGCCCCAATATTGGCTAACACCTCAAATCTCAACAATTGAATGCCCTAAACCTCAAATTGGCATCCAATTTTTGCTGAGAATCCTTTGTAAGGTCATTTTTGACCAAACACAATAATCAATTTGAGCTTAGCCCAAAGCTAGCTCAAGTTCCTCAAATTTGACCCTTAAGGGTTTAATTTAGGTCTAAACCCAAATCCATCAAAATCCATTCAAATTAACCATNCCTAAACCCAAACCCATTAAAATCCATCCAAATTGACCACCAAATCAACTTCAAAACAACTTTCATCCTTCATGAAACCAAATTGATTACCCAACTTTCATCCTTCATGAAAGTTTCATCCAAATTGACCACCAAATCAACTTCAAAACAACTTTCATCCTTCATGAAAGTTGTTCATCATGATGGTTGTATACCAAAAAAAATAATCAATTTGAGCTTAGCCCAAAGCTAGCTCAAGTTTGACCCAAGTTTAGCCCCATATGCCTAATTTGGATCTAAACCCAAACCCATCAAAACCTATCCAAATTGACCACCAAATCAACTTCAAA
>JXCR01145585.1:67960-85216 GCA_002079205.1 Phalaenopsis hybrid cultivar
CTAAACTATGAAAATTATGGGGTCAGTTTGACTTCATCTTTTTTAAAGACCTAACTTTTTAAACGTCCTTCCGAAGCGGGCAACGGGATTTCAATTCCGAGGACCGTTAGGTTCTTACGGATAAACCCCACACCAAAAATAGTGCCGACAGCTTCTGGCGACTCCGCTGGGGACTAGCTTCTCTTTCCATTTAAATCAAGAAAAAAAATATCTTCATGCATCGGTAATGTATTCATGTCCCTCATGAATTATCTTTATACATCGGTTATGTGTCCATATCTCTTTTGGACCAGATTACCCTTCTTCTGTTGACATACTTTACCCATTTCTAGCTTGGGGAAAGTTCATACATTGGTAATGTGTCCATATCCCTCTTGGACCAGATTACCTTTCTTCTGTTGACATACTTTACTCATTTCTGGTTTGGGAAAGTACGGTCAACTCTTTTAACCTTCAGGATCATCAGTTCAACCATCCTAGGACAGAGTGATTCAGAAGGCCATTAAGGACATTCTGACCTTTATATGGGGTCACACCCCTAATAAGTGTGTAGGTGGACTAATTCCACCTGGGCGTTGTGTAAAGTGGGTCCCGCACTGGGTCCTAAAATATTTTAATCTTGCAAATTAAACTAATACTACGCAAATTTTGAAAATTTTGAAATTTTTATTAATCTAGTCTTTAGACTTCCCTTTGTTAGCTTTAGTGTTTGCGCTAAAACTATAATACTTTGGTCATATAACTAACCCCAACACTTTCTTTTGTAAAGTTGCTGCAATGACCTACCCAACGCTAATATTCACCTGCAACCTGCCAACAAGCCGCGAGGCCCGCAACGTTGCTACTATCATCAAGTTTGGAACAGGATTNCTGGCCAACATGCTTAAAATGGGTCAAAAGTCAAAAATCCACCAAATTGATTAACTAATTGACCTCAAAATGACTTTCACCCTTCATGAAAGCAAAAATCCCACCAAATTGATTAACCAATTGACCTCAAAATGACTTTCACCCTTCATGAAAGTATAAAAAATCCACCAAATTGATTAACCAATTGATCTCAAAATGACTTTCACCCTTCATAAAGTTATTCCTCATGGTCTCTTACACCAAATTCTATAGTTAATTGGGCCAATTTACATGCCTAACCTAGTCCAAACACAAAATTTGGTCATGTGCACCTTCTTGGACTTATGGTCAAATCCAAATCAATTGAGCTTGGTATGGTCACATGAGCCTTACCATGACTCACCTTGGACTCTAGGGTTGAGTTTAAAGCCAGCCATTAACCCATGGTTAGGCTTGATATTTATCTCATGGGTAAATTTTCTGTTGATTTTAAAGCCAGCCACCAACCCATGGTTAAGCTTGATATTTATCTCATGGGTAAATTTTTTTTAAAAAAGTTTTTGAAAGGGATAATAAGGAGGTTAAATCAATGTACTTGTCATACCACATGTCCATACCCTATGGTGCGATTTTTACTGAGCATCATAAGCTTTAACCATGGTCCAACCCTTTGTTAGCCACCTTAACCCAAGCTAAAGCCCAAAACCGTGAGCCCCCACATGGCTAAAACCCAAACTCATGCCAAGAGGCCACCTCAGCCCAATCGTGAGCCCCCACATGGTTAAAACCCAAACTCATGCCAAGAGGCCACCTCAGCCCAAATTGAGCTGAGAACTCCTCTGCTTGACACCTAAGCAGTGGGGCTAACTCCTCAATTGGCCAGCCAAGCATCCCCATGGCCAATTTNTGATTTTTATTTTGAAAAAGACCCCTCGAAGATGAATATGAAGTTGAAGAAAGTGAAGAACATTTAGATTTTAATTCCGCAATTCCCGCAACGTAAGAGGATTTCATGCTTAATTCATTACAATATTTTTATATTTTTATTTACCAACTATACAATATATTAAGTATAACATTTTAACTGCCCAATTTTAAAAATTAACATTCAACCACCCAAAACTTTCTTTTTTTTATTGCAACTATCCTCCATTACCCATTCATCGAAGATTTTGGGTGGCTTAAATGTAAATTTTTACATTTAGCTTGTTATTATTTCATATTTAATATTTTGAGCAATTGACATATAAATCCCTCTTCTTTTTTTTTGCGTGGTTCTCAAAGTATATTATTTTGAAAAAATTCAAGGGTTGGGGCTCGGAGGTTGAAAATGAGATTGCTGAATTTCAGGAACATGTTGATAACAATGATAGATATGCTATTGAAACTAAATTAATGAAAGTGATGATCAATCATTTAATGTTTTAGTAAAAGAACATTTTTTTCTTTTAAATTTACTATTATAATGATGGTTCCGAATTTTATACGCATGTTGATATTTTTCAATGCTTTAATGTTTTATTTAGCTTATTTCTTCTAGGTTAAATGAAGATTATTTTGTAAGATTTTCTTTTAATTTTATAGCTTCGTTGAGATATATGAAAATTATATCTTAGGCTTAGTTTTCTCACTTTGTTGATTTTTTTCCAGTTTTTGGATGTGAATGTAAACAAATTGTTCGATTAAGGTCATGAAGTAAAAAAATTGAATTATTGTTTGTTGGTCATTTANACAGCGTTTTACAGTCTTTCTTGTACTCTCCTAATGCAATTTTATTTATACTTGTATACTTGCATAGAAAATATAAAATTGCATAAATCACCCCCACAACATTTCAAAATATAAGACAACTTAAAATTTAATCACAAACATCACAAAAAATACAACTTCAACTAAATTAAAATGTCTTTATTGGAAGATCGGGAACCATCGGAGGAGGTAACCTACGGTTGCTAACGAGTTTTCCCACGTTCTAAATGAAATTATGGAACTCATTAAGTTGAGTTTAGTAAATTCATTTAGACTAAGTGATTCCACGGTCTAGATGAAATTATGGAACTCATTAAGTTGAGTTTAGTAAATTCATTTGGACTAAGTGATTCCAATGAAAAATAGTAGTACCGGGACGATGGAACCGTGGGATCTTGACCGGTGTCACTTTAATAAACTTTAATATGCCCATAATAAAATTCAATAGTGGTGCCGGGACGATGGAACCGTGGGATCTTGACCGGTGTCGCTTTAATCAACTTGTAGTGGTGCCGGGACGATGGAACCGTGGGATCTTGACCGGTGTCGTTCTAATCAACTTTAATACTATGGAACTCATTAAGTTGAGTTTAGTAAATTCATTTGGACTAAGTGATTCCAATAAAAAATATGGAACTCATTAAGTTGAGTTTAGTAAATTCATTTGGACTAAGTGATTCCAATAGAAAATATTAGTGCCGGGACGACGAAACCGTGGGATCTTGACCGGTGTCACTTTAATAAACTTTAATATGAGGTGCCGGGACGATGGAACCGTGGGATCTTGACCGGTGTCGCTCTAATCAACTTTAATATGCCCTCGGAGGAGGTAACCTACGGTTGCTAACGAGTTTTCCCACGGTCTAAATGAAATTATAGAACTCATTAAGTTGAGTTTAGTAAATTCATTTGGACTAAGTGAATCCAATAGAAAATAGTGGGTGTCGGAACGAGGGTTTAGTAAGTTCATTTGGACTAAGTGAATCCAATAGAAAATAGTGATACCGGAACGAGGGAGCCGTAGGATCCTAACTGGTGTCGCTCTAATCAACTTTAATATGACCTCATAAAATTTAAAGATGCGTTTGATAAGTTCATTTGGACTAAGTGAATCCAATAGAAAATAGTGATGCCGGAACGAGGGATGGTGTCGCTCTAATCAACTTTAACATGCCTCCATAAAATTTAAAGAACTTCAATCATAAGGCCAGAACTCATTAAGTTGAGTTTAGTAAATTCATTTGGACTAAGTGAATCCAATCGAAAATAGTGGTCCTCGGAGGAGGTAACCTACGGTTGCTAACGAGGCTTCCCACGGTCTAAATGAAATTATGGTCCTCGGAGGAGGTAACCTACGGTGAGGCTTCTCACGATTTAAAAAAATTATGGAACTCATTAAGTTGGGTTTGATAAGTTCATTTGGACTAAGTGAATCTCTAAATGGGAAGATCAGGAACCCCTCGGAGGAGGTAACCTACGGTTGCTAACGAGGCTTCCCACGGTCTAAATGTCGGAGGAGGTAACCTACGGTTGCTAACGAGGCTTCCCACGGTCTAAATGAAATTATGGGGAGGAGGTAACCTACATTGCTAATGAAGTTTCCCACGGTCTAAATGAAATTATGGAACTCATTAAGTTGAGTTTAGTAACGAGGTGCGGTCTAAATGAAATTATGGAACTCATTAAGTTGAGTTTAGTAAATTCATTTGGACTAAGTGTAACGAGGCTTCCCAAGGTCTAAATGAAATTATGGAACTCATTAAGTTGAGTTTAGTAAATTCATTTGGACTAAGTGATGTCTAAATGAAATTATGGAACTCATTAAGTTGAGTTTAGTAAATTCATTTGGATTAAGTGATCCACGGTCTAGATGAAATTATGGAACTCATTAAGTTGAGTTTAGTAAATTCATTTGGACTAAGTGATTCCAATGAAAAATAGTAGTACCGGGACGATGGAACCGTGGGATCTTGACCGGTGTCACTTTAATAAACTTTAATATGCCCATAATAAAATTCTATAGTGGTGCCGGGACGATGGAACCGTGGGATCTTGACCGGTGTCGCTTTAATCAACTTTAAGTGCCCATAATAAAATTTAAAGAACTTTAACCATAGGGTCATCTGATTTGACATTATAACCAATACATAATAAAATTTAAGAACTTTAACTCATAGGGTCACCTGATTTAACATTATAACCAAATGACCTAGAAAATTTGAACTCTGCTACAACGAGGAGCTTGGAGCTTACGCATTATAACTAAATGACCTAGAAAACTTGAACTCTGCTACAACGAGGAGCTTGGAGCTTACAAATATTATAACCAAATGACCTAGAAAACTTAAACTCTGCTACAACGAGGAGCTTGGAGCTTACATATGGGCAGCCCAACCATCTTCAACAGCAAGAGGATCCACACTAATACATCCCTTCCTTAGCTTTAAAACAACAAAGCCATAGGAATTTGAGGTTGTTTGTTTAGTGCAACATAAATCCTCAAACATATTTTAAGGCCTTTGTACAATCATATTGTATAATATAAGCCCTAAACTCGTCTTAGGATTCCGAGGTTGTCATTCGTCATGACCTAAATCCTCACATCTTCAAGGTTATTTGTGCTGATTGCTTCACACAAATGTAAATCCTAAATAAAAAATTATAGGATGAAACATTTAAATGATTTCTCCTAAATTGAAGCCAGATAATATGATAGCTTGGGAAGTCATCGAAATTCTCCTTCAGATCTGTGACATCCTCTAGTGTTTTCTCCTTTGGACTCCAAAACAAAATGCTCCAAATTTGAACCAATCCCCTTCACACTTCTTAGTCCAATATATTTGAAATGTCCTTACCATTTGAACTCCTTGAAGATAATTTTTCTTGATTTTATTAAGAGTATTCTTAAGTAATTTCTGTTACCTAAGATGTAATTAACTATAGGGGCTTGCCCTTATAGGAAGCTTTTCCCGAACCCAGCATAATATAAACCCTATTTAATTCCTTATATTAAATAGGGGAACTTGTCGGCCAATACATTGGTTTCGCAGACCAAACGGATGTCATAACTTTCTTTAGTTTATTTGATCGAGCCTCACCCTCAATTCCTGTGTTCATCCTTCGGGATGGATACAGGATTTGAGGTAAAGCGTTCTTTCATCTAAACTATAAAAATTATGGAGTCCGTTTGACTTCATCTTTTTCAAAACAAAAAATTTTTAAACGTCCTTCCAAAGCAGGCAATGGAATTTCAATTCTGATGACCGACAGCTTCTTACGGGCAAATCCCACACCAAAAATAGTGTCGACAGCCGTGCTACCCACCATGCTAGCTCCAAGCTCCTTATCGTGACAAGTTTAGGTTTTCTAGTGTGTCAGGTTATGATGTCAATCAAATGTCCCTATGACTATGATTCTTTAAATATTATGGGACATTTTAAAGTTGATTAAAGCACCGGTTAGGGTCCTACGTTTCCTTCATTCCGGTACCACTATTTTCCATCGGATTCACTTAGTCCAAATGAATTTACTGAAGTCAACTTAATGAGTTCCATACTTTATTTAGACCGTGGGAAGCCTCGTTAGCAACCGTAGGTTACCTCCTCCGAGGGATTCCCGGTCATCCGATAAAGACATCTTAATTTAGTTGTAATTATGGTTTTGTGATGTTTATGATTAAATTTTGAGTTTTCTTATATCTTGAATTTTGTGACGGTGAATTTTACCTTGGTTGATTTTAGTTTTGGTTTTGGTTTTGGTTTTGTGGTTATCCTAGCAGTTTTGGTTTTCATGCAGGGTGACATCGTTGTTTAACATGCAAGTTTTGTAAGCATAAAAATACAGTGAGGAAAGTATAAGAAAAGATGGTACTGTAAACTGTAAAAGAGTACCTGACGAGTCTTCTCGTTCCGCCATCTTAAGGGTTAGTACTTGTAAAGCGTGTATATAATATTGCAAGAAGATTTAAGTTGTAAGATTAGATGAAAGTTTAGCTATCAAGCCCCAAGCTATGATTTTGTTGAATCTTGGAAGATCATACTGGATAATTTTAGAACAAAATATGACAAGTCCAATTTGCCCTTCAGAATATCCAATAAATTTCAAAATATCCATGGTGTGGCCATAGATCACTTTAAATATCTCTTGAAATATCTCAAGTTCATTTTGATCTTATCATAATGTTCTAATAATCATCCAAGGTTGAAGTGTGACTACCCCATTTCTCAGTTAAACTTTTAATTTAATTATCCTACGGATAGGATACTCAATTGGTCAGTTGATGTTTTGTTTAAGAGTTATGTGAGTGAGTGCCTCTGAGACAAGTCTTTAAGGTTGTGGTGCCCGGAATTAAGGTTAGGCTTGTAGTGTTTAAAGATGTTAATCACCAATCATATCATTTTTTAAATCTAATCAACTTGAATTTAAGAATCAAACCTAGGTCACTACCAAGCCTTGGTAATCATGATAGATGAAATGGTATGTATCAAAAATTTTAGTTTAAGTGATGTGTATTCTTATCAAGTAATCACATCATCCTCAACTTTGGGCTTAAGAAAAGTAAATTATCATCCTTTCTAGTTTAATCCCCCTACTTAAGAATCATTTGATTTTCATTGACTTCCAAATCATGAAGATTAGGAGAAATAATGATTTTGGTGATGTTGTGCAACGGTGGTGAGTGGGTTTCTACCTTTTAACCCCATTGTATTCCAATCATCCAAATATATTTTTTAAGATCAAAATTACCCATTTTCCCTTGATTAATCCTAAATTTTGGTTAACGCACCAAAGTCTAAAAAATGACTATTTTGTCGTTGGAGCACTTCATCTTATAACTCATTAACCACAACTCAAATGACTTTGAGGGTTTAGATTGTCATATCCATGAGGTAATTATAATGTTAGAGGACAACATGTGGACCTCTCAAAATTTTAATTATTTAAATTTAGAAGATAGGATTTTCAAAGGTTAATTTATTTAATTATCCAAAATAAAGTTTGTATTTATGAAAAAAAATATTAGAGGTCACCTAAGATTGGAGAAACACTTAGGCAAAATTTCATGATTTTTTGAATTAAATTTCTATTATTATTATTTAATTTTTTAATCAATTTCAATGATTAAATTAAATAGAAAATAATGTTTTAATCACAAAATTCATTTTTATATTTTTAATAGACTGCTCTGGATTCAAAAAGCTCAAAGAATTAAATCTTATATTTTTGTAATTTTTAATTTATTTATTATAATTATTTTAATGACAAAACATGATAAATTCATTCTAAGCTTTAAAAAGTTATATTTTAACTTAAAGAATTATAAAAAATGTCCTGATAAATTTTAGGTGATCAGAGGACATTTCCACTCATTTTGAACCATTTTTTGTAATTTTGAAAATTTTGATTGATTTAATTATTTTTAATTCAAAATGTATTTTAAAAATGAAATATTTTTACAAAAATGGGTTTTATTTTTATAAGATGCCCCTGATTACAAGGAACTCAGAGAAATAATTTTCATAATTTTTCTAAGCATATTTAATTTAATCTAATTATTTTTGTACAAAAAAAGCAAGGCTTCCTTTAAAATCCATTTTAGTGTTTAGACAAAGTCAAATAAACTTGATATTTTTACAGTGAATAAACATGATTTTTATGAACAGTGGAGAAGTGATTTTGTCAATTTTTGATAAGTGTATAATTTACATAAACTAAGATAATGTATATGTATTTAATTAATTATAGAAATTTACAAGATGATTCAAATCATCCTAATATTTTTTTCTAGACTTCTCTGATAACAAAAGACTTACTAAAATTGTTCTGATAATTTTTAAATAGATATTTTGATTTATATAATTAAAATGTCCAAAATAATCACCTTAGCTTGAAAATTAGGGTTGGAAGCATAGAGATGCTTTCTGACCTTAGAAAAATCATAGGACATGACATCTATCATGAGGAACAAATTCTCAAAATTTCAAGCCATGGTGAGCAATGCTTAGTTATGGAGAATTAAAATACCACAGAGGGTACTTAATTCATTAAAAATTAAGGAATAAGAAAATAATTTTTTTTATTTTAGTCCACATTATTCTCCTATGTTCACTGAGTAAGTAGGTTTTTTTTTTATTTTTATGATTTTTCTGCACAAAGATATGATTTTTTAAAGCTTTGGGCATTTAAATAAATAAGAAAATCCTTATTTTTCTCTTTAAGTGACGTGTCGCCGCGTCAACCTATGGCGGCTCTGAAGCTCCATGCAGCGTCTTCTGGTTCGGCACTGCCATCCACCACAGCGCTAATTCGGCCTGTGGTTTGTGTTCGAACGACTCTCCATTATCGTCCCCAAGTGTTCAAACCCAAGAATCGTTCACACTAAAACCTTAAGATCTTCGACTAGACTCAACCAAATCGCATGGGGTTTGTTTATAAACCTTCATCTACTCAATACAAACACATCCATGTGGTTTATCAAGTATAAAATCAAGCCATTACAAATGGAGAATCAAAATAAGCTCGAGCTAGGGTTAGAGCTCAATACATTTGTCTGAGAGGAGAGGCTCAATCAGATGGTTGTGGTAGTTTCGGTTGGATCCATGAACCTTTGGATGAAGTCTTGTGCCATGGTGAATCGTCTAGGTATGAATTCAATCAAGCTCAAATTCAAGTGTTGATCAAAGTCTATGCTAGCAAATATTTTAGAGAGGGCTTTGATGGGGAATCAACTCCTCTCACTGTGGGGATGGTGTGTGCATAATTAATTTGAGTTTGGTGGACTGTGGAGAGATTTCTTGGTTTGAGCTGAAAGTTTGAGCTCAAAATTGGGCTTCCACAGTGGGGATCAATGGGGGAAAATGGTGGAAATGAGCTTAGGAGTTCTTGGAGAGTTTCTTAGAGCAATTGGACAGAGTTTCCCCGAGGATTTTAGCACACTCTTCTCCTTGTCTATGGAGGGGTTGATTAAATATAGGAGCTTAGGGGGGGAGCTCAGGGCTAATTGATGGACGTAAAGAGTTGCTTAAGTGGAGGGTTGAGGAGCTCTAAAGAGCCATTTGGATGAGGTGGCATATGTGGTTGAAATTGGGTTTGATTTGGCCTTGAGGCTCTCTATTTTGGGGTTTTTTGGCCACTAGGTTGGTCGGCAGGGCCAGGGGAGGTGGCCAGAAGGTCAGGTGAGCCAGAGGGAGGTTTAATTATAATTTACTCCCAATGGTAAGTGATGACGGGGGAGATGTTTGGTTAAGGCCCAAAAATAAGCTAAGATCCCTTAATTTAGGGACCCATTGGTCCATAGCTTACTTGGGTGGTTTGAGAGGGTTTATCCTGGTTTATAGGGTGCGCTTGGTGGCTGTGGTGTCATTAATTTGGTGGCTTAGGCATGGCTAAGTCAATTTTGGTGCATGGGTTCAATTTGGGTCAAAATGGCTAGAAGTTGGGTTTGGGTTAGGCTAGCCATGACATTGAGCTCAATTGATTGATCAACATTGTGTAGATGATTGTTATGAAGATTTTTAGTGAAGGATTGAAGTGATTTTGAGTTCAATTTGAAGGATTTCTGGATTTTGGTCAATTTGAGCATATTGGGCTAGACTTGGGTCTAGATTGAGCTAAGGTTGGGCTAAGTCCAAATTGATGGTTGAGAATGGTCCATATGAATGTCATTAAGAGTTTTCAACATCAATTGGGTGCCAATTTTGGGGTTAGGGCAATAAATTCAGTGGAATTTGGAGGCATGGCCAATTTGGGGCAAATTTTGGGATTTTTGGACTTGGGTTAAAATTGATTGCAATTGGGGCTTCACGAAGGCCAATTGAAGGTCAAGTTTGATGTGTAGGATTGTTATGAAGAGTTTTCAACATAAATTGTGACAAATTGATTAGGTTATGGGGGTTCAATTTGGTGGGATTAAGTCATAGGGCCAAAATTGAGGGCTTGACTTAGATCAAAATTGGGCTCAAAGCATGGGCCATTTAAGCTTAGATTTGGTTTAGATTGGTCATATATATGAAAGGTGAATTTGAGTTTAGAATTGAAATTGAGGGAAATTTAGGCCAAATTGATGGACATTTGAGGTGAATTTAGAGAAGTTGGGCCTTTAAAGACAATTTGAGGGTTTTGGTCAAAATGGTCGAATACGGTTCAATTGGAGGGTCCAAATTGGTTTTAGAAATATTTGAAGTAATTTTGGAGGTTTTGGGAAAGTTTGGGATGCCAAGGGTATTTTTGTAACTTGGCAATTTTGGGGGTATTTTGGTAAATTTGGCATTTTTGGGTAATTTGGGTATCTTCAAATGGTTTGAAATGATTTTTGAACAAATTTGGATATTTTAGGTGAATTTGAGAATTTTGGGAATTTTGGCCAAATTTAGGGCTCCAAGGGTATCTAGGTAATTTGGGGGTTTTTGGGGCAAAAGGCCAAGTTGGATATTTTTGGTAGAATTGGGGTGCCAACCACCCTATATGAGCTATGGACCAATGGAAACCCCATTTAGGTCCTTTATCTACTGGTCTTAGCTAAACCCAGCCTGGGCCAGTGGATTTAGGGGACTATCTACTTGTGTCTCCCAAAGGATCAAGGGATCAAAGCCAAGAAATTTTAGGTTTAGAGTTGTGAATGATTGTGGGTGAGAGTGAGTGTAGGTGAGTGAACTAGCTCCGGACCAACACCCAAGGTCAACTTTAAGGTCAGACAGTCATAGGGGGACTCTCCTTGAGTTTCCTCATAGCGACCCCACCTACTAAGTGCTAGAGGTTAAGACCAACATGTGGAACTTGAAGTTGAGCAAAGAAGAGAGTGAAATTTCTAATCGTGAGGGTTCCTTTTCTAGTTCTCTAGGAATAGTCAACACGAAAGTCCTATGGCTAGAGCCTAGGCTACTAAAGAGGAAAAACTAAACCTAAACCAAAATTCAGGTCAACAGTTACGACATCTTTTGTATTGTCATTCTACATTGTTTGCATTTTACTTTTCTGTCTTATATTACATACTTATCTTGCAAATTAATTTTATATTTTTCCTTTTGCAGATGGCAGGTGCCCAACCACTAGAGAGACTTCAGGAAACTTTGGGGAACACATATCAAAGGTTGAAGAAGGTCATCTATTAGCGCTGACAGGTAATTCACTCGTGCAGCCACTCTGGTGACCCCTTCTGTTGCCTTTCCTCCCGCACCAGGTCTCTCACAAGAACCACCTCCCACTCCAACACCATATTTCCACTCAGATTCCTCGTCCGACCATACCCCTCTACTCCAAAACTTGACATGGCTTGCTATGTCATCAGAGTTCATATTGTGTCGAAGGGTGACTCGTAAATTAAATATATTTTGTACAGTAAAGTAGTGTCAAATTTCATACCATTTTATAATTTAACTAATGTTTCATTTGAAGGTTCTACTCTTCCAGGCAGCCCGTGATGTGAATTACGAAGATCATCCGTGGTAGTTAAGATTAGCCTATTCTTACATGGAAGTAGATCCCGATTGCGACCTGAGATATGTACTTTAGGAAGTATGAGGCATAATATATTAATTTGAAATTGAATGCTAATCCCTATCTTTTTTTACTAATCTAACTTACATAATTTCTAATTAGCAGAGGTCTTTCTACTAGTCGCAGGAGCATCACTAACAGATCCAACAGATTTTTGAGATTTGTGCTAGGCATAATCTCGGGGACATGTATATTATAGCTTTAAAGAAAGGACATAGGCCCTCTTGGGTTGGTGAGGATGTTTGGGCTGAGTTGAACTGAGCATGGGTATCTCCGGGAGACAAGTATGATTATCTCAAAACTCAGAAGTTTACAGATTTATTTAATTAAGCGACTCTTATATTTATCTAATCAGATATAGATGCCAAGGAGTTTGACCGATAGCCATCCACTGATGAGTTGTATGCCCTCATACACCGGAGTGCGTGCACATAGCCGTGGGTATCTTAGCACTCTCCGTGTGTCAATGTAAGTTGAAAAAAAATGTAATTTTCTTTTTTTGTGGGGTTCTCAATATGTCAATTAATATTTGAAATGCAAATTAATGTTTGAATTTTGTCATGCAGGAGGAGTGCGAGCAGCACTAGAAGAGACAGAGGGAGATGGCTAGCTAGACATCGCCGTCCATCGGCAGCAATGTTAGCCAGTTTACCACTGCTCATTCCGATTTTGAGTTGTGGATGCAGACGACGAGAAAGAAGAAAGGGAGAGTATATGGCCTAGGAGAAAAGGGGCTAGCATTTGAGAATGAACACTCTTGTGCATCTGTGGGTGGCCCCAGCTGCTCGTTACTACTCGGTACGTGGATCTTGCCAGCGTGTGATGATGTTGAATGAAGAGTTTCGACAGGTGCGTGAAGGCCAATAGATTTTTGCAGATAGTTTGACGCGACTGACAGAGAGTTTTGATCACCAGGGCAAGTGACATATGAGTGCGATCGAGAAGGAGGAGGAGCAGGATGATGTTGGCGAAGAAGAATAGGGCTTCATTTTGTGTTTGATTTGTTCTCCCGACATATATTGAAAATAATTAAATATTAGTTGGATTGTTTCTTTGGTTCTATATATATATATATATATATATATATAGGGGTAATTTTATACAGACCAGGTAATTTTATACAGACCATTCGAAATTTTGATATGGACAGATTAAAGAAGTAGTTGATTTTTTTTTTGGATAAAATGAAAAATATGGGTATTTAAGTGAGAATTTCAAAAATGGACGAAAGAGGTAGGTTGATTTATAAATAGCAAGTATCCGGTGGTCTGTACGTAATTGCTTTTATAGAATTTTTTTTGCGCTGCTATATGTACACATATATTTCATTATTCATGCTGTCTGCTCGAGTCTAGGAATAGAAAGCGTTGACGTGGTGCCGCTCTCGACGAAGCGGAGAAGCAGCAGCAGACCTGCGCTTTTAGTTCGAAAACTCCTATATATTTCAATATTTATCCTTCCATGCTTCCGGCATAAAAGCTCTCCGCGCGCCGTCAATTCAACCCTCTGTTTTAACGAAGTTCAGACAAACCTGAACCTTTGGCTGGCTACAGAGAGTTCTCTGATCGAGTTGAGAAATTAGGGCGAAGGAAAATAAGAATCGACACAAATTTAGAAGAATACACGGGAATTTATGAGGTTCGGCAAAAATGCTTATGTCCTCAGAAGCATAGCGGTGATTTTCTTTTCAATATTCAGAAAAGACTACAGAATACAGGATCAGGAATCTCAGAGACTCGGAGACTCATCGAGGGTTACAAATATGATATATATATAACCTTACAGTATAATATGTAATTACTTAAATTACCCTATGCCAAACCGCAGGATGTTGGCCCCGCACCCCCAACCCACATAATGAAACTCTCACGATTGAACAAATCCTTCCGCTCCACTCCGCTCGTGGGCTCTGCTCCGCTCCAGCATATTTCCCATTTATGATATATGAGTCATACCTAACAAATCTCCACATTGGTGAATATTCAGCCGCTTAGGAGAAATACATATACCCGACAAATCTTCACTTTGGCGAATATTCAACCCTTTAGGAGAAATACATATGCCTAACAAATCTTCACATTGACGAATATTCAACCCCTTAGGAGAAAATACATAATGGAGTTTCTTATGCACCAATGTGAGTTGAGCCACCACGCTTCCGCTGCGCCCTCGCTGATCCCCCCAACTCACTAAATTCTAATAGACACAACTCTTCAATTCCAAGTGACACCTCTTCATTCCAAGAGACTCCAAATTCTGGTATTTTGAGTCATACCTAACAAATCTCCACATTGGCGAATATCCAGCCCCTTTAGGAGAAATGTATGTACCCAACAAATCTCCACGTTGACGAATATTCAGTCTCTTAGGAGAAATATATCATGGAGTTTCTTATGCACCAATATGGGTTGGGTCATTTTAAATAATCTCTTAATTAAGTTTCTAAGAAAAATGATTTTTCCTTAATTAAGTTTCCAAGAAAAAAAAGGATTTTTCCTTAATTAAACTTTCCAAGAAATCCATTTTCTTAAACTTCCAAGAGAAGCTCCGCCTCCGCTTTCTAAAAAAACTCATTTTTCCTTCCAGAAAAGCTTCACTCTCCTTCTTAGAAAAGCCCCGCCTTCCAGAAAAGCTCTTGCAATTCTAGAACCTGCGCCTGCAATTCCACGTTTTGGAACCTTGAATGTCACAAAAGGGCGAATACTGATTTCCTTCCAATCAGGCAGCCTCCAGCTTTCATTTTCCGAGTGTAGCAACAGATTCACCCTTTTCCACGTCCCGGAATATCTCGGCGTTGAACTTCCTTTCCCGTAAACTTTCCTTTTCGCGTCCGCCCTTCCAATTCTGCTCCTTCGCCATTCCCTCCGCCGCTCACCTGGTCACGAAATTGCCGCTCGAATGTTCACTGTTCACTGCATCACGCAAATCCTTCGTCCTCGCGACTCTCCTGCTCACCAAATCTGTCGCAATCCTCCTCTGGAAAACACCTCAAATCTTCATCGCAAACGCCTCTCCTCTGCTTTGTCAAACTGCACAAGCAAACCGTCGCGTGAATCTTCTGCTCGCAAACCCCTCGCACTGCAGAAGCCGCAAACCGCCCAAGAGCGATTCCTCTGCTAAACCGTATGAAGCCCTAGCCGCCGAATTCCTCGGCCAAAATCTTTTTTGTTCCTGTGTCGTCGAAATTTTTCTTCCCTGCTCTCGAACCTCGCTCTGATACCACTTATTGAGAAATTAGGGCGAAGAAAAACAAGAATCGACACAAATCCAGGAGAACACACAGAGATTTATGAGGTTCGGCAAAAATGCCTACATCTTCTGGAGCAGAGCAGCAACTTTCTTTTCCGTATTCAGAAAAGATTACAGAATACGGAATCTGGAATCTCAGAGACTCGGAGACTCATCTAGGGTTACAAACATGACATATATATAACTCTATAGTACAATATGTAATTACTTAAATTACCCATGTACCAAACCGTGGGGTGTTGCTCTAGCACCCCCAACCCACATAATGAAACTCCCCCGATTGGATAGATCCTTCCGCTCCAATCCGCTCGTCGGCTCTGCTCTACTCTAACATCTGTCTCATTTATGATATATAACCATACCTAAAAAATCATGATCTTCATTGGCCTCTGCTCTGATCAGCATTTTTTTTGCAAGTAATCTACAATTCTTGGCGGTTAATCAATGGAGGAACAGGTAAGTTTTACATGATTTTACTCACAATTTATACTTTAAAATCCTGCAAAGTATAGTAATTTGTATTGTATTTATTTTCATGAGTTTGTCTTGTTTTGATACGTTTCGGCGGTGTTTGGTAGCAAACAATTGACACAGATTTAATAAATCTAAATGAGAGAAGGGTTCAAAAGCCAAACAACGCCTAAGATTGAATTAGAGACAAAATCTTGGTAACAAGCCATAACGAGATTAGATACAATCAGATATTATGTCAGCAGGCCTTTGGGATCATTTTTATTTTTGATTTTCTATTTTATTTAATTTTTATTTAAATCTCCAAAAAAAATATTTGACATATTTAATTAAGATATAAATTGTTTTAAATATACTCAAATACATAAAAATTATTTTGAGTGTTTTCAAAAACATTTATTTATTTTTACAACAAAACAGAAAAAAAAAACATATGAAAAATATACTTAACAAATACATTTTTACTTATTTAAATATTATCAATATTCATAAAAATCATTTTATTTTTCATTTTTGTTCTTTGGATGCAGTTTGCAATGGGCAAAAAGTCTGAACTTGTCTCTACATTTCTTGAAATCACAATAAGCAATTGTAAAAATTCTGCTACAAACATCCTCAAGGTTGATTGGTTATTTTTCATAATGCAAATTTATAATATTTTAGAAATTGTTATTATCATGCAATGAATAATGCTAAAACGATTATATAATTATCTTTTGTAGGAAGCATGATGGAATATTCAGACTGCTGTTGAATTATTTTTTTAGTGTGACGACTCTTTTGGAGAATCAACAATATCACTATCTAATCCTCATTTCAATTTATTATTTATTGACATTACACCAACGTAACTTATTTTGTTTTTTTATCTTCGAATAGTGTTGGTATTTGCTAATTTGGTAAGCTTATGAAATATTTAAATATATTTTTGGGATGAAGACGGCATTGAGAATGGTCCAACACATCATGATTTTGATGACATTGTCCACCCTCCGTAAATGGAATATATTATTATTATTATTATTATTATTCATATTATAACTATATATATGGAATTGATTTCTTTTGTGGCTTTTTGATAAATTTAATTTTGAAAAAGACCCCTCAAGGATGAAACGAAGTTGAAGAAGGTGAAGAACATTTAGATCTTAATTCTGCAATTCCAATAACGTAAGAGGATTTGAGGCCTAATTCACTACAATAATTTTATATTTTTATATACCAACCACAATATATTAAGTATAACATTTTAACTACCCAAATTTAAAAATTGACATTTCAACCCCGCATAACTTTCTCTTTTTTATTGCAGCCGCCCCTCCGTTACCCATTCATTGAAGATTTTGGGTGGCTTAAATGTAAATTTTTACATTGGGATTATAATGTTATATTTAATATTTTGAGTGATTGACATAAAAACCCCTCTTTTTTTTTTTTTTTTTT
>JXCR01145586.1:33101-57443 GCA_002079205.1 Phalaenopsis hybrid cultivar
ATAACTTTCATGAAGGGTGAAAGTCATTTTGAGGTCAATTGGTTAATCAATTTGGTGGATTTTTGGTTTTGGACCCATTTTAAGCATGTTGGGCTAAGTTTGGGTCAAAATTGGGCTAGCTATGGGCTAAGTCCAAATTTATTATTTTTTTTGGTCTAAAACATCATAATGAACAACTGTCATGAAGGATGAAAATTGTTTTGAAGTTGATTTGGTGATCAATTTGGGTGGATTTTGATGGGTTTGGATTTAGACCTAAGTTAAGCATGTAGGGCTAAACTTAGGTCAAACTTCCGCTAGCTTTGGGCTAAGTCCAACTTAATTGCTGTATTTGATTTAAAATATCATGATGAACAACTTTTATGAAGGATGAAAGTTATTTTGAAGTTTATTTGATGGTCAATTTGTATGGATTTTGATGGGTTTGGGTTTAGACCTAAATTAAGCCCTCNGATTCATGGCCGTGGGGTGGATTTTTATAGAAAATGGCTATGGGAATGCTTGGCTGGCCAATTGAGAGGTTAGNTAGCTTATGATGCTCAGTGAAAATGGCACCATAGGGTTTAGACATGTGGTATGGCAAGTACATTGATTTAACCNCGCTTTAGCTTGGGTTAAGGTGGCTAACCAAGGCTTGGACCATGGTTAAATCCTATGATGATCAGTAAAAATAGCACCATAGGGTATGGACATGTGGTATAGCAAGTACATTGATTTAACCCCCTCCTTATCTCTTTAAAAATTTTTCTTAAAATTTTACCCATGGGATAAATATCAAGCCTGACCATGGGTTAATGGCTGGCTTTAAACTCAACCCTAGAGTCTAAGGTGAGTCATGGTAAGGCTCATTTGATCNATTAAAACTTTACCTATGGGATAAATATCAAGCCTAACCATGGGTTAATGATTGGCTTTAAACTAAACCCTAGAGTCTAAGGTGAGTCATGGTAAGGCTCATTTGATGATACCAAGCTTAATTGATTTGGATTTGACCTTAAGTCCAAGAAGGTGCATATGTCCAAATCTTATGTTTAGGCTAGGTTAGACATGTCAATTGGCCCAATTAACTATGTCATTTGGTGTAGAAGACCATGAGGAATAGCTTTCACGAAGGGTGAAAGTCATTTTGAGGTCAATTGGTTAATCAATCTGGTGGATTTTTGGTTTTGGACCCATTTTAAGCATGTTGGGCTAAGTTTGGGTCAAACTTGGTGGATTTTTTATTTTTGACCCATTTTAAGCATGTTGGGCTAAGTTTGGGTCAAACTTGGGCTAGGATTTTTGATTTTTGACCCATTTTAAGCATATTGGGCTAAGTTTGGGTCAAACTTGAGCTATTTTGGTATAAGCTCAAATTAATTGTTTTATTTGGTGTAACACATCATTATGAACAACTTTCATGAAGGGGCTCAAATTGATTGTTGGGGTTGGTGAAGAACATCATTATGAACAACTTTCATGGGCTAAGCTCAAATTGATTATTGTGGTTGGTGAAGAACATCATAATGAACAATTTTCATGAAAGGCTAAGCTCAAATTAATTGTTTTGGTTGGTGCAAAACATCATAATGAACAATTTTCATGAAGAATTTTTGACCTATTTTAAGCATGTTGGGCTAAGTTTGGGTCAAACTTGGGCTAGCCATGGGCGATTTTAGACCCATTTTAAGCATGTTGGGCTAAGTTTGGGTCAAACTTGGGCTAGCCATGGGCTAATCCAAATTGATTGTTGTGTTTAGTCTAAAAAATCATAATTAACAACTTTCATGAAGGATGAAAATTGTTTTTAAGTTGATTTGGTGATCAATTTGGGTGGATTTTGATGGGTTTGGATTTAGACCTAAGTTAAGCATGTAGGGTTAAACTTGAGTCAAACGTGGGCAAGCTTTGGGCTAAGTCCAAATTAATTATTTTATTTGATGTAAAACATCATGATGAACAACTTTAATGAAGGATGAAAGTTGTTTTGAAGTTGATTTGATGGTCAATTTGTATGGATTTTGATGGGTTTGGGTTTAGACCTAAATTAAGCCCTTAAGGGTCAAATTTGGGTCAAACTTCAGCTAGCTTTTGGATAAGCTCAGATTCATTATTGTATTTGGTCACAAATGACCTTATAAAGGATTTTCAATAAAAATTTGATGCCAATTTGAGATCTAAGGCATTCAATTGTTGAGATTTGGGGTGTTAGCCAATATTGGGGCTAATTTGGGGGTTTTGTCAAAGATGGTCAAATTGACCAAATTGGACCAAGGTGTAGTTGGAAAAAATGAAATTAAGAATATTTTGGATTTATTGGGATTTTTTAGGAATTTTTGGAATTTTTGGATTTTTGGGTCATGGAGGGGTATCTTGGTAATTTGGTCATTTTTGGAATTTTTTGTCAATTTTGGAAAATTTGGATGTATTCAAGGTGTTTGAAATGTGTTTTGATCAATTTTGAGTATTTTGGCAGAATTTAGGAATTTTAGTCAAATTTGGGTCCCGTGGGCAATTAAGTAATTTGGAAGTGTCAGGGACAAAAGACCCAAGATTAGTATTTCAAGTAGAATTGGATAAATATCCATTCTATATGAACCATGGATCAATGAAATCCCTATTTTGGGTTCTTATGTATTGGTTTTAGCCAGGGTATTGTGAGGATATTGTGTACCCTAACTTCAAACCAACACCAGAGTCAATCCTAAGGCCACGTAATCCCATAGGGACTCTTCTTGAATTCTCTCATAATGATCATACCTACTAAATGCTAGAGGTTAAGGTCAATATGTGGAATTTCAAGTTGATTAAAGAGAAGTGTTTTAAATTTCTAATGGTGAGGGTACCTTTTCTAGGACTAGTCAATAGGAAAGTCATATGGCTAGACCTGGGCTACTAAAGAAGTTCTAGACCTCAACCAAAAGTGAGGTCAACAAACATATGATCTAGGAAATGGAGTATGAGTTCTAAAACAGAGTGAGAATCACATTTAATTCCATGGAGGAGTGGTTTGTTCATGGAATTAAGTTCAAATAAATATGGAAATATACATTGTTGGGCATAGAATTAGATATTTTAGGGTGACAGACTAAAATCCCCAATTCAATCTTAGTGTTTAAGAGCTAAAGTGAGAGTTAGCCTTTAGAGGAAGGGAAGTGGGAGCTCTTGAGTGAGAACCAATATTCTCTTAGTTTAGCCATGGATTTATGGACTAAACCAGAGATTAGCCAATGGGACTAAAATTGATCTTATTTGACACAATACATATTTAAACCATTTATTTCATCTCATTTCACCAAAAACTTATTCTAATGGGAAAGATGTTTTTTAATATTAGAAAACTTCAACACATAAACAGAGTTTAGTAGTTACTGTTTTAAACTTTGCATTTAAATTTTGCTAGCAGTTGATAAATTAGTTCTGATAGTATCTTAAACATTTGAAATTAGTGACACTAATTTCGTTTTATATCTATGAATTTCCTAGTTAATTTATCTTTTCAAATTTAAACCTTCCTCATAGGATCAATATTTTGGACTTAATTAGAAAGTCTTGTATTACTTGATAACAATACATATACTTGCGTAGAATCCTAACATTAAGTTCTTAAAATTATTATTCATAAAATACAACATCATGTTTTTGGCATCGTTGTAAAACGGAGTCAACTTTATAAATTTTACACAATTATATTTTCGGGATCAAATTTTTTGTAGAATTGTCGAGGAAGGTACCGGTAAATTAAATAAATTTGGTAAATTAGAAACTTTAAAAATAAAAAAAGTCAAAAATAAAAATTATATATATAAAATAAAAAATTCAATATATAAACTTTGTTGTGCATTTGTCCTAAAACAGCTCTAATAGCATAATCACTAGTATCGCACATTATTTCAAATGGTTTCTCCCGATCAGGTGGAAATATTATAGGTGCAGTGATTACTTTTTCTTTCAACAGTTTAAATGCTTTTATGCATTTCTCATTAAAATAAAATTTTGTATCATTTTCTAAAAGTTGGCAAAATGGCTTGTTTATTTTTGAAATAAAATTTTATATAACGCCTGTAGAAACCAACATGTACTAGAAAACTTCTTACCCCTCTAACCGTAGTAAGAGGGGGTAATTTTTCATTAACTTGAATTTTTTCAATATCTACTTCCATGTAATTTTCATATATATTTAATAACTTATTTAATATATACTTGATGCAAAAGAAGGTTGTTAAACTAAGATTTATCAGATGGATACTTCTATTGCAAGAGTTTGATTTTACTGTAGTTGATAGAAAAGGAAATGATAATTAAACAGCTGATCATTTGTCTAGACTAGAAAAAGAAATATTAACTAGTTCTGAAATATAAATTTTAGAAAATTTCCCTGATGAACAATTATATAATACTAATGAAATGATTATACCGTGGTATGCTGATATAGTAAATTATATTGTAAGTGATATTCTAAAATGAGATATTAAAGATCAATTATTAAAGAAATTTATATATGATTCAAAATTCTATATTCGGGATTACCCATATTTATATAAACTAAGTAAAGATATAATTTTTAGAAGGTGTGTGCCTTATGAAGAAACTCAACAATTAATTGGAAGTTGTCATGATTCTGAATTTGAAGGACATTTTAGAACAAATAAAAATGCATATAAAATTTTACAAGCTGGATTTTACTGGCCTACTCTTTTTAGAGTTGTTAATGAATATATTAAAACATGCGATCGATGTCAATGAGTAAGNATTTAAAATTTAAACCTTCCTCATAGGATCGATATTTGGGACTTAATTAGAAAGTCTTGTATTACTTGATAACAATACATATACTTGCGTAGAATCCTAACATTAAGTTCTTAAAATTATTATTCATAAAATACCACATCATGTTTTTGGCATCGTTGTAAAGCGGAGTCAACTTTATAAATTTTACACAATTATATTTTCGGGATCAAATTTTTTGCGTCATTGTCGGGGAAGGTAACGGTAAATTAAATAAATTTGGTAAATTAGAAACTTTGAAAATAAAAAAAGTCAAAAATAGAAATTATATATATAAAATAAAAAGTTAAATATATAAACTTTGTTGTGCATTTGTCCTAAAACAACTCTAATAGCATAATCATTAGCATCGCACATTATTTCGAATGGTTTCTCCCGATCAAGTGGAAATATTATAGGTGCAGTGATTACTTTTTCTTTCAACAGTTCAAATGCTTTAATGCATTTCTCATTAAAATAAAATTTTGTATCATTTTCTAAAAGTTGACAAAATGGCTTATTTATTTTTGAAATAAAATTTTATATAACGCCTGTAGAAACCAACATGTACTAGATAACTTCTTACCCCTCTAACCGTAGTAAAAGGGGGTGATTTTTCATTAACTTGAATTTTTTCAATACATACTTCCATGTAATTTTCATATACATTTAATAACTTATTTAATATATACTTGATGCAAAAGAAGGATGTTAAACTAAGATTTATTAGATAGATACTTCTATTGCAAGAGTTTGATTTTACTGTAGTTGATAGAAAAAGAAATGATAATTAAACAGCTGACTATTTGTCTAGACTAGAAAAAGAAATATTAACTAATTTTGAAATATAAATTTTAGAAAATTTCCTTGATGAACAATTATATAATACTAATGAAATGATTATATCGTGGTATGTCAATATAGTAAATTATATTGTAAGTGATATTCTAAAACAAGATATTAAAGATCAATAATTATAGAAATTTATATATGATTCAAAATTCTATATTCGGGATTACCCATATTTATATAAACTAAGTAAAGATATAATTTTTAGAAGGTGTGTGCCTTATGAAGAAACTCAACAAATAATTGGAAGTTGTCATGATTCTGAATTTGAAGGACATTTTAGAACAAATAAGAATGCATATAAAATTTTACAAGCTGAATTTTACTGGCCTACTCTTTTTAGAGTTGTTAATGAATATATTAAAACATGCGATCGATGTCAATGAGTAAGAAATATTTCTAGAAGAAATAAAATGCCTCCAAATTATACATTAGAAGTTGAAATTTTTAACGTATGGGGATTAGATTTTATGGGACCATTTATGCCTTCATTTGGAAATTTATATATATTTCTTACTGTTGATNTAAATTATACATTAGAAGTTGAAATTTTTAACGTATGAGGATTAGATTTTATGGGACCATTTATGCCTTCATTTGTAAATTTATATATATTTCTTACTGTTGATTATATTTTCAAATGAATTAAAGTTGTTTCTGTACCTAAATGTGATGCTAGGAGTGTTTCTAAATATTATATAAAAATATTTTTATAAGATANACTGTTGATTATATTTTCAAATGGATTGAAGTTGTTTCTGTACCTAAATGTGATGCTAGGAGTGTTTCTAAATATTATATAAAAATATTTTTATAAGATATGGAATGCCGAGAGTAATTATTACAGATGGAGGATCTCATTTTATGAATAAAAGAATCAAGAAATTGATTTAAAAATATGATATTATGCATAAATTCCCTACTTTTTATCATCCTCAGACCAACAGTCTAGCAGAGATATCAAAGAATGAAATAGAATGAATTTTAGAAAAAACTGTAAATCCCTATAAATTTGATTTGTCTGCTAGATTAGATACTGCATTATGGGCATACATAACTGCTTATAAGACTCCTATTAGAATGTCCCCATATAGACTTATTTTTGAAAAAAACATGCCCCTTACAGGTAGAATTGGAACATAAAACATTTTGGGCTATTAAGAAATTTAATTTAATTCTAAAAAGATGCTGGTGAGAAAAGATTATCTCAACTCAATGAACTTGAGGAGATTATAAATGAAGCATATGATAATGCANAGAATAAAAGAATCGAGAAATTGATTAAAAAATATAATATTATGCATAAATTCCCTACTTTTTATCATCCTCAGACCAACAATCTAGCAGAGATATCAAAGCATGAAATAGAATGAATTTTAGAAAAAACTGTAAATCGCTATAAATTTGATTTGTCTGCTAGATTAGATACTTCATTATGGGCATACATAATTGCTTGTAAGACTCCTATTAGAATGTCTCCATATAGACTTATTTTTGAAAAAAACATGCCCCTTACAGGTAGAATTCGAACATAAAACATTTTGGGCTATTAAGGAATTTAATTTAATTCTAAAATGATGCTGGTGAGAAAAGATTATCTCAACTCAATGAACTTGAGGAGATTATAAATGAAGCATATGATAATGCAAAAATCTATAAAGAGAAAATGAAAATAAGGCATGATCGGAAGATAATTTAAAATGAGTTTGAACCTGGACAAGAAGTTTTATTATATAATACAAGATTGAGATTATTTTCAGGAAAACTAAAATCAAGATAGTTAGGACCATTTAAAGTGATTAAAGTCTATCAATATGGAACTATTGTTATTAAAGATCCTAAAACTGGAAAATATTTGAAGTTAATGATCATCAATTGAAATATTATTATGAAAGACGCATGCCACAATTTAAAGAAGTTTTGATGTTAAGTCATCTTGATTAAACAATGGTACGTCGGGCTGATGACGTTAAACCAAGTGCTTTGTGGGAGGCAACCCATTTATAAATCTATATATATATATATATATATATCTATATTACTATTTTGTTTAATAAGTAATTTTAAGAAATAATAATATTTTTAAACCTAAGCAATTTTATATATCATAAATTAAGACAAATATTGATATTAGAGGAAAATTTGGAATCAATTTGAACAAAAAAATAAGAGACGCAATTTTGGCCTCGAGGGCTGATGATGCCAGAATGGGCGCCGACAGCGCCCGTCTACATAGACCATGGCACTNAAGAGACACAATTTTGGCCTCGAGGGCTGATGATGCCAGAATGGGCGCCGACAGCGCCCGTCTACATAGACCATGGCACTGACAGTGCCAACGGAAATGCCAACGGCGTCCCGAGCAGTTTTGTTCTTTCAGGATGAATGTTGCGGACTTAGGCGGGATTACACTCTTAAATAACCACCAAGAGGTGTTTTTAAGGCCTATAAACTACCTTGGACGACCAAAAACTTCCAAATTTCAAATCATGGCTTCCAATTCAATAAATACTTCCAGGTATGGAGTTTTCAATAGAAGAANGCACTCCTAAATAACCACCAACAGGTGTTTTTAAGGCCTAAAAAACTACCTTGGACGACCAGAAACTTCCAAATTTCAAATCATGGCTTCCAATTCAATAAATACTTCCAGGTATGGAGTTTTCAATAGAAGAATGTTTATTAATTTTGACGCGCAAAAATTATACGACAAATTCATTATAAAAGTTGAGACTTATCAAGGAGAGAGGCTTTGTGAATCATAGATTGAGAAATCTAAGTTCACAGATTGAAAAAATCATTGTACAGAGATATTGGGAAGTTCTATGCTACACTACCACTGCAGTTGTTGTACCAGTAGTAAAGGAAGTTTATGCTAACTTACATGGAACTGCCTAAGAAGTCATCTTCGTTTCAGTTAAGGCTATACCGTTTACTCCGGCTCAAATTAATGGTTTGTATATGATATAAAATGTTCCAATCTATCATTATATCAATTTTATCATATAGAGAGATATGATGCAAGATGTATATAACTTTTTGACGGATGAAAAATGATAATTGGGAAATTAGAGATGAGGGATAAGTTAGTTTCTCTGCTTCACTGCTTAATCCAATATCAAAAAAATGACATTTCTTCACATCTACAAAATTACTCCCTACCATGAAGATTAGTAGAGTTACAAGAGAAAGTGTCATTTTAAACTATTACATTCAAATGGAAAAGTTCATTGATGTGGGATCGATTATTTTCAAATCTATTATGGGTATTATTATGAATGGGCTAATTTATGAACTGGGGCATCCTTCCATAATTTTCTTACTTTGCAGTCAATCTCAAGTGCCATATGAAAGTTGGGAGAAAGTATTATTACCTTGGGAGCCTATGATCCATTTTGATGACAATATTAGGAATGGTAATGAAGCAATAATTGTTATCTTGGATCATACATCACATGCTTCAACACCCTTAATGCCACAAACTGTTGGAAGTTCAATAGCTTTGGAGAAGAAAATGAAGAAAATAGAAAGAGAACTTCAGATTATTATGAATGCAATGGAAAATTATAACTACCTTTATTAATCACCTAGATTGTAGGATGAAGGAGAACTTTGATCATATTTGAAAAATTGAAGCAGGATTGGCATAGATGATCAAGAAAATGGATGGATCAATGAAAATTTGACTGATCAATTCCCGTATTGACCCTTCTACAATTTGTGCATCCATTATCAGTCCATGGGAGATATTAGCGGACGAGAAAGTAATAAAGATGAAGCAAAATAATTGAAGAAGTTGGACTTTCTACTATTTTAAAGTAATTTTGTTTTTAATGTGATTGTGTGGATTTAATTTACTTTACTTTACTTTAATTTTCTTTAGAACTCTATTATCTTTGATTTTGTGTATAGTTTTGTGTCAGCGTTTTAGTGTTGTGGCATGATTTCGATGCAGAATTATAATTTGGTTTTCTTTATGTATTTGAAAGTGTAATTAAAAAAAAGCATTTGTAAAAAGTGTATGTTAATATTTAAAAGTTAGTTTGGTGTTGTTTGTGAAAATGCTTGTTTGTGAGTTATTTTAAGATGAAAATTAATGTTCGGAAAGACTAAATAGACTTTGGAGTGAATTGAAAGAACGTTGAAAATTACGAAAATAAAAAAGGCAAATTTTTGGCCACTAGCACAGATGTGGGCGCTGACAACACCCTTGACAAGAAAACCACCCAAACACCTTAAAATTCATGATTTGCATAGTAAAAACACCATATTTTCTCTTTTGGTTAGCTTTAACCTCAGGTTTTTACACCTAGGGCTTACTGTTGCTTCAATTTTAGGCAATTTTAAGGTAAAGGAAGTTTAGATTTCATCTTCTCTATGTAAAAGCTACACTTTGAACTAAAAATTTTTTCTTTTCACCAAGGATTTATCTTACATTGTCGAGATCCCAAATTTTGAAATTTTTTAGAAGATTTTGAGAAAATCCTTTGGTGAAGAACTCTTACTTAGTAAGATTTAAGTTTAAGAGACTCCACATTATGATTTTTAGATATTTTGGCAATTTATTTGGATTTTATCAAATTTTCTTAGATTATCATAGCACCAAGAATGAGCAAGGGAAAGGGAAAAGTGGATTTTGATGATCAAAAGTTTGTCAACTATAGAGCTAACATTTGTTTGATTAGCCTACTTGAAACTAAGAAGTATTTCTAGATCAAGGATTTAAGAATCTGGGTGAAGAATTTGGAAGATTAATCAATGCTCGACAATGGAAGAAATTTTGTTACTTACTACTCAGACTATTAGTGGCGTACTGATGGAGTTCTATGCCAACTTTAAGGAAACTTCTGAAAACTATGTTTTTATTCATGGGAAAATGGTGGAGTTTACTCCAAGGAAAATTAATGAATTTTATCAGTTATGGAGGTCTTGAAGTAGGAGTAGGGATATTCCTTCTACTTCAAGTACCACTACTTCTAGTACCCCTACTCTCCAAGAACTTATGGAGCAGATGATGATCCAACTGGAGATATCTTCAGAATGGAAATTAGAATGGAAAATATGGAGGCCAGAAATGCACACAATGATGATTTGACAAGATAAAAGTTTGAATATATTGCTGCTTTTGTTGATGTGATGGTCAGATACATGAGGGGTGACCACTCAGTTCAGTTTCATACTCACCCTATTTTTACCCTATATCGGCAACAAAATTTTGATGTGGAAGAAGAAGATGATGTTGATCGGTTATGTTTTAGTTAGATTTTTGTTTAGTTTATGTTTGGTTGTACTTTATTGTTGTGACTATTTATCTTAANCAATTTTGACGCGCAAAAATTATACGACGAATTCATTATAAAAAATTAGACTTATCAAGGAGAGAGGCTTTGTGAATCATAGATTGAGTAATCCAAGTTCACAGATTGAAAAAATCATTGTACAGAGATGTTGGGAAGTTCTATGCTACACTACCATTGCAGTTGTTGTACCAGTAGTAAAGGAATTCTATGCTAACTTACGTAGAACTGCCTAAGAAGTCATCTTTGTTTGAGTTAAGGCTATACCATTTACTCCGGCTCAAATTAATGATTTGTATATGATATAAAATGTTCCAATCTATCATTATATCAATTTTATCACATAGAGAGATATGATGCAAGATGTATATAACTTTTTGACGGATGAAAAATGATAATTGGGAAATTAGAGATGAGGGATAAGTTAGTTTCTCTGCTTCACTACTTAATCCAATATAAAAAAAATGACATTTCTTCACCTCTACAAAATTACTCCTTACCATGAAGATTAGTAGAGTTACAAGAGAAAGTGCATTTTAAACTATTACATTCAAATGGAAAAGTTCATTAATGTGGGATCAAATATTTTCAAATCTATTATGGGTATTATTATGAATGGGTTAATTTATGGACTGGGGCATCCTTCCATAATTTTCTTACTTTGCAGTCAATCTCAAGTGCCATATGAAAGTTGGGAGAAAGTATTATTACCTTGGGAGCCCATGATTCATTTTGATGACAGTATTAGGAATGGGAATGAAGCATTAGTTGTTATCCTGGATCATTCATCACATGCTTCAACACCCTTAATGCCACAAACTGTTGGAAGTTCAATAGCTTTGGAGAAGAAAATGAAGAAAATATAAAGAGAACTTCAGAGTATTATGAATGCAATAGAAAATCTTAACTACCTTTTTTATCACCTAGATTGTAGGATGAAGGAGAACTTTGACCATATTTGAAAAATTGAAGCAGGATTGGCGTAGATGTTAAAGAAAATTGATGGATCAATGAAAATTTGACTGATCAATTCCCGTATTGACCCTTCTACAATTTGTACATCCATTACCAGTCCATGGGAGATATTAGCGGATGAGAAAGTAATAAAGATGAAGCAAAATAATTGAAGAAATTGGACTTTCTACTTTCTTAAGGTAATTTTATTTTTAATGTGATTATGTGGATTTAATTTACTTTACTTTACTTTAATTTTCCTTAGAACTCTATTATCTTTGATTTTGTGTATAGTTTTGTGTTAGTGTTTTAGTGTTGTGGCATGATTTCAACGCAGAATTATAATTTGGTTTTCTTTATGTATTTGAAAGTGTAATTTAAAAAAAAAAAGCATCTGTAAAAAGTGTATTTTAATATTTAAAAGTTAGTTTGGTGTTGTTTGTGAGTTATTTTAAGATGAAAATTAATGTTCGAAAAGACTAAATAGACTTTGGAGTGAATTGAAAGAATGTTGAAAATTACAAAAATATAAAAAGCAAATTTTTGGCCACTAGCACAGATATGGGCGCTTACAACACCCTTGACAAGAAAACCACCCAAACACCTTAAAATTCATGATTTGCATAGTAAAAACACCATATTTTCTCTTTTGGTCAGCTTTAACCTCAGGTTTTTGCATCCAGGGCTTACTGTTGCTTCAATTTTAGGCAATTTTAAGGCAAAGGAAGTTCAGATTTCATCTTCTCTTTGTAAAAGCTACACTTTGAACTAAAAAAATTTTCTTTTCACCAAGGATTTATCTTACATTGTCGAGATCCCAAATTTTGAAAATTTTTAGAAGATTTTGAGAAAATCTTTTGGTGAAGAACTCTTATTTAGTAGATTTAAGTTTAAGACACTCCACATTATGATTTTTAGATATTTTGGAAATTTATTTGGATTTTATCAAATTTTCTTAGATTATCATAGCACCGAGAATGAGCAAGGGAAAGAGAAAAGTGGATTTTGATGATCAAAAGTTTGTCAACTATAGAGCTAACATTTGTTTGATTAGCCTCCTTGAAACTAAGAACTAATTCTAGATCAAGGATTTAAGAATCTGGGTGAAGAATTTGAAAGATTAATCAATGCTCGGCAATGGAAGAAATTTTGTTACTTACTACTTAGACTATTAGTGGCGTACTGATGGAGTTCTATGCCAACTTTAAGGAAACTTCTGAAAACTATGTTTTTATTCATGGGAAAATGGTGGAGTTTACTCCAAGGAAAATTAATGAATTTTATCAGTTATGGAGGTCTTGAAGTAGGAGTAGGGATATTCCTTCTACTTCAAGTACCACTACTTCTAGTACCCCTACTCTCCAAGAACTTATGGAGCAGATGATGATCCAACTGGAGATAACTTGAGAATGGAAAATATGGAGGCCAGAAATGCACACAATGATGATTTGACAAGATAAAAGTTTGAATATATTGCTGCTTTTGTTGATGTGATGGTCAGATACATGAGGGTTGACCACTCTATTCAGTTTGATACTCACCCTATTTTTACTCTATATCGGCAACAAAATTTGATGTGAAAGAAGAAGATGATGTTGATTGGTTATGTTTTAGTTAGATTTTTGTTTAGTTTATGTTTGGTTGTACTTTATTGTTGTGACTATTTATCTTAAAGTGTGACACTTTGTCTTAAATATTATGTTGTAATGTGAATAATAGATTTGTGAAACTATTTTTACATTGCAAATCATTTTAGTACTATTGTTTGTATTTAGTACTTTGTTAAATGAATTTGTAGTTAACTCTTCCTCAACAAATTTTTATATGTATTATGTGTTATTTAATATTTTGAGTCTTGTAGCTTTTCATATTCGCACCTGCAATATTTCAGAGTTAAGTTTAAGTATCTGAACCTTCAATAGGTAAGTATTTCCTTTATGTATTAAATGTTTTCTTTCACCCTTTATTTTTTTTCAGTTTTNATTTAGTACTATTGTTAGTATTTAATACTTTGTTAAATGAATTTGTAGTTAACTCTTTCTCAGCAAATTTTTATATGTATTATGTGTTATTTAATATTTTGAGTCTTGTAGCTTTTCGTATTAGCACCTGCAATATTTCAGAGTTAAGTTTAAGTATCCGAACCTTCAATAGGTAAGTATTTCCTTTATGTATTAAATGTTTTCTTTCACCCTTTATTTTTTTTCAGTTTTTCATGCTAAATCTTCTAAAAATTTATGTTTGGGGGAGGGGGGGATTTCTTTTTAAAGAAAAGAAACTTAATTTTATTTGTCCTCAATTAGCTATATTTTCAAAATATTTTAAAATTTAANGGGGGGAATTTCTTTTTAAAGAAAAGAAACTTAATTTTATTTGTCCTCAATTAGCTATATTTTCAAACTGTTTTAAAATTTAACATGACCCTTGGTATTAGAGGGTAACATTAGATAACTATATTTGTGTTTCTAAATATATAGTAAACTTAAGTTAAAATTTTTAATAATAATAGCTAGTTTTAGAGATTAAGATATTTGGTATAATATAATAAGACTATGACTTTCTATTGTAAATTAAGAAATTTGTATTTTTGAGGTAATAAAAATCTTAGAGATTCATGTAAGAAGAAAAGAATAAATCTTTATGAAAAATATTTAAAGCTAATATAAATTTATAAAGTGAAGAAATGTGAAAAGTTTTTAACTTTAAGAAGATGATAGTGAAGTTCAAAATCATTAAAAGCTATTAAGATATAGTAATCCTCACATAGAAAAAAAGAGAAAAAAATGAAAAGAAAAAGGATTGAAAATGATCCTGAAAAGAGAAGAAAAGGAAAGAAAAGAAAATTATGTGAGGAGAAGCTTGAGGAGATGCCTAATTAAAAATTTGCTTCACCTGAATCAACTTAAAGAAGAAGGCTTGGCTACATTTTCTAAAATTATATTTCAGTATTAGCATATATACTAGAAAAGTTTCATTAAGTTCTTTTTTATATAAATATTTTAAGTGGATTTAATATGAATAATTTGTAATTTTCCTTAAAAGAATAGAGCATAAAAAATCTTATACTTGACCGCTAGATATTCTTATACCTTTAGTATTAACTGGAGTTATTTTGCATTTTTATTAAGTTTTGCTAATGTACTTAGTGGAATAAAATATAGAAATCTAGAAGTTAAAATCTTTTTCATGAGTCATATTATTATGTAGTAATGTAGTTATTTGAGGGCAAGTAACATTTAAGTTTGGGAGATTTTGATACACCAAAAATATATACATTTTTAAACAAATATTTTACACTCATTTATGGTGATATTGCACTTTAAAGGAAGATATTTTTCAAGTTTTATTGCAGGTTATTAATTTTATGGACTTGGAGCTAAAAGGAAGCAAAAAGGATGTAATATGGAGTCAAAATGGACTTTTTGAAGAAATGTTCAGTGTCGATGGAGCCAGACTAGTCACCGACGGCGCCAAACTGGGCACCGACGACACAATTTGACAGAGAGAACGGTCTAATTAAATGGGCCACTGGAGCTGATGATGGTTGAATGGGCGCCGACAATGCCAGAATGGGCGTCGACAATGCCAGAATGGGCACCGACGGCACCAGTGTTGGTGCAGGCCCTATTTCTAGAAGATTCAACAAATTTGGATGCTTTTTGAAGAGTTTTTTTATGCACCTTTTGGAAAACCAACCTTAAGCTCTATTTAGAGCAAAAATTGATCAGAAAAGAGCCCCCTTCGTGCCCCTTCATACCCTTCAACTATTTTCTACTCTCTTCCACACTATTCCACATTCCCGATAGCCACTTAGAGTCCATTTCTTCATTTATTTTTATTATAGTTTTGAGTTTTTTTCGTGAATTTACGTGTGAACTTTTCTCTAAGAGTATTCGAGAGGGAGAGAAGTGAGAGATTTCTTCTTCCTACATTTTCTAATAGAGGCTACAAGGGATTTGCTTTGAGAAAAAGTTTCAAACAGGTGTTGTTTGTTTATTATTGTTGTATGAATTTTATTTTATGAATGAAATTTTTATTTTGTTGTATCTTTCTCAGAAAGTCTGAGTAGTTTCCTTTATCTTTCTCCCTACTCTGAGATATGGTGAAATGAAGAGATAATTGGATGTGCCAATTTTAAAATATGAAATAAATTGTGATGGTTTTTCAACATCATTTTTAATTTACTTTTTAATCTTATCAATTGAATTGTTAAAACATGTTGTGAAACATATGATCCAGGAAATGGAGTACGAGTTCTACATTAATGTGATAATCAAATTTAATTACATGGAGGAGTGTTTCATTCATGGAATTAAGTACAAATAAACAGGGAAATATACATTGTGTTCAAGAATTAAAGTGAGAGTTAGCCTTCAGGGGAAGGGAAGTAGGAGCACTGAAGTGAAAGCAAGTATACTTCTAGCTTAGCCATAGATTTAGGGACTCAACCCGAGATTAGCCAATGATTTTCTATAACATTGAATCAGGGTAGAGAATTAAAATTGCCGTTATTTGGGACAATTCATATTTAAACAATTTATTTCATCTCGTTTCACAAAAAACTAATTGTAGTGGAAAAGATGTTTTTTTCATATTAGAAAACTTCATCACATAATCATAGTTTAGTAGTTATTCTTTTAAACTTTGCATTTAAATTTTGCTAGTAGTCAATAATTTTGTTCTGAAAGTATCTCAAACATTTCAAATTAGTGACAGTAATTTTGTTCCATTAATGTGAATTTCTTAGTTACTTTATGATTTTAAATTCAAACGTTCCTCGTGGGATCGATATTTGGGACTTAAATTGAAAGTCTTGTATTACTTGATAATAATGCGTATACTTGCATATAATCCCAGCATTAAGTGCTAAATATTATTATTCATAAAATATCACATCAAGTTTTTGGCATCATTATAAAGCAGAGTCAACTTTAAAAATTTTACACAACTATATTTTAAGGGATTACACTTCAAACGAAGTTACTCGAACTGTGTAGCAATAGCGTCGGGCCAACTTTCACAAAATCAAAATTTCTTTCTTCCAATCTTCAATTCCATTAATATAATAATGTTTTCCGTAAACATAATTATGTAAGACTCCAACTTACATAAAAAATTGATCACAACAAAAATCAATAAACAAGTTAATCACATCGATAATTATGGGTTCCCTTCTATAAGAGTTTGGTTTAACGTCGTCAGCCCGACATATCTAATGTTTTAATCCAATTCACCTAATATTAAGATCTCCTCAAATGTAAGACTATTTCCACTGATATAAGTATTGACTTAATGCTCATTTACCTTAATTATTCTTTCAGTCTTAAGATCTTCAATATCAACAGCTCCATTTTGATAAACACTTATAATAATAAATGGTTCTAACCACCTCGATTTAAGTTTTTCTGAAAATAATATAAATCTTGAATTATACAATAAAACTTTTATTTCAAGCTCAAAATGCTTTTTCAGAATTCCCTGGTCATGCCTCATTTTCATTTCCTCTTTATAAATTCTTGCTTTCTCATAAGATTCAATCATCATCTTCTCAAGCTCATTTAGTTGCAATAAAAATTTTTCTCTACAATATTTCAGATTATAACTAAAATATTTTATTACCCAATAAGCTTTATACTCTAAATCAATAAGAAAATGACAAGCTTTTCCAAATATGAGCATATATGATGACATTCTTATAGGAGTTTTGTAAGCAATTATATAAGCCCATAATGCAGAATCAAGTCTAGCAGACCAATCTCTTCTATTTGGATTTATAGTTTTTTCTAATATTCTCGAACTATACAAATGATAAAATTTATAAAATAAAATAGCACAATAAATCAAAATATAATTCTCTTTTTATCAATTTTTNGTTATATAAGCCCATAATGCTGAATCAAGTCTAGCAGACCAATCTCTTCTATTTGGATTTATAGTTTTTTCTAATATTCTCAAACTACGCATACAAATGATAAAATTTATAAAATAAAATAGCACAATAAATCAAAATATAATTCTCTTTTTATCAATTTTTGGTTTTTGTCATTTTTTAAAATTTTTTTAATGTCCACTTTTCAAATTTTTCTATTTTTTTGGTTTTTAAATATTTTTGAATTTTCTTTATCTATATTTTTAGTAAATAAAAATATACAATTCAAACAAAATTTCAAATCAAAAAGTTTACGTTCCAAATTTAAACAGTTTTCGTTACCTATCCCCAGCAACGACGCCAAAAACTGTACCCTGCCTGTAATTACGTGTATTTTTAATCTCCAAAATATTGCAAAAAACTTGACTCAAATTATATTTAGCAGCTAGTGTCAATAAATATAAATCTACAATTCAAATAAAATTTCAAATCAAAAAGTTTACTTTACGAATTTAAACTGTTTTCGTTACCTATCCCCAGCAACGATGCCAAAAACTTGACCCTGCCTGTAATTACGTGTATTTTTAATCTCCAAAATATTGCAAAAAACTTGACTCAAATTATATTTAGTATCTAGTGTAAATAAATATAATGATATGAAAAATAAATAGTAAAACTTCGCATAAGAGGTACTACGAAAGTATACGTATCGTTTCATGTAATATAGGATTTTCCTTAAAAACCCCAATTTCGATCCCACAAAGATAATTGAACTATTTAAATTGGCTTGCTAAACTCAAAAGCAAATTCTGTCTAAATTGAAAATATAAATGAAATTAAAATGATAAAAATGGTTAAGACTAAGTTAAAGCAAATAGAAACAACTATATTTAACTGTTTAATAAAGTAATTCTAACAAGTTTAAATAATTTTTAAGGATATTTCCTCATGCAATGAGATAATAATCTAAGTAAGAATTAAATTACTAAAAATAGGATGATGTATTGTAATAAATATGTGCATCCCTATTTTTTACCCCCTCTCAGTGTTAGCAAAGAACATTGGCTATTTTAGAGTTTTTTACCAACTTATGTAGTAGAGTTGAGTATATTATGGCTTCTCACCTCCATATTACCCACTGTGCCCTCTTTATAGAACCTACTAGGGATCCTTACAATCCAAACTCTAAACTAAATTTGAAAAAGAAACTATTCTGCAAACCTAGAAACTTCAATTCTTCTCCCATTATCTTCCTTTCTATTTGCACTTCCTCTTATATGATTGCGAGGACTCTGCCAAGAAAGGAGTGTGACACTCAATGGCTAGGTGAAATCATTGCTCACCTGGGACTTTCTATTTCTTAACAAATTCTTACCTCACAAGTGGCCAAAGCCAATGAAGAATCGATGAAAATGTCATCATAATTTATAAAAGTGAAAGAAATCTTTAAATCATTCTCATCCCACAAGATTAATTCACAAAAGCATAGAGAAAGAGGGGCAACTACTGATAATTCATGGAGAGTAAAATAAAAACACTAAATTTGTATTGAAATCAAAGTATTAGAAATAAAAACTTAAAAACAAATGCAAAGTGTCATATGTCTTCTCCCCAAAACAAATTCTGGAGTCTCCTTGAAGAAATCTCCAATTTCATACTCTTACAACACAAAACACACATAAAATCACACTACAGCACAAAAGTAAGAAATCTTAAAGCCTTCAAACGCTGCCCAAAGATCCCATTTTGTGTCCAACCTTCATCCATTTTAATAGATCTCTGAGAATAACCAAGGGTTTCTTCAACACCAGTTCAAAATTTGGTCAAATTCAATGGATGTTCTAGAAGGAAAGTTAATGGTGTTATAGTGCCCTCTGCACGTGTCTGTGGCACTATGACACCCGGGAGCGGCGCTATGGCACCATACAATTTGCACCATTTTTGCTAATATTCCCCTCATTTTCTTCAAATGTCTATTGCATGTACCTGAAACCAAAAACATACAAAATAATTTCCTATAAAGTGCAATATCGCTAAAAATATAAATAAAATTATTATAAAATATGCACTAAAAATAGGTAATTTTAAGGTGGATCAAAGGGTTATGGACCCAAGAACCTTTTGTACCTTCTAATTAAAGTCATTCATCATGATCCTATAGGAAAATACCCTCAATCTGATTAATGAAAGTAGCTTGAGGTTGCACATGATAACGAAATTAAGGAATGCATCGAGATAAACTAGTATACGGTTCAAGGGTGTCCCATATATCATAGCTTTCACGTACAAGGGATGATTTTGGTCTGTAGTGCCCAATAATAAGACATCCTAAAAAAGTTAATGTTTCTCTATCTTGCAAAGTGGCTTCCTCATTCTTTTTTTCCTAAGTTTAGTAAGAATGGAGGACTTCAATCTCTAATAGAGCTTTCATTGATGTCTCTCTCAGCTTCGGTGAAAGAAGGTCAGCATCGTATCTGCATAACAATGCTGGGAACCATTTAAGGTGTGCTAAGATAATATAATCCACCTAACATGTAGGATTTTTAGTTCCTTTGCTTTTGAACCTGATGAGGTTTATTTAACTCTTTGTTGATGGTCTCCTTCCCCTTGTAACTATTAGTAAGCTTAGCTACTCTTCAGAGAAGGAGTTTTCTTCTTTGTAAACGGAATTTCAAAATCTCTAATAGAAGCTATCAGGTGGTGGCTTTGAAAAGGGCCTAAGAAGCCAACATCTCACTTACATCATTTGATCATTTGCTCTAATCATCACCAATGTAGTAAGCACTGTCAAAGGAGGGTAATAGCAAGTAAGGTGATCCACCATAAGATTACCTATTTTTTATGCACATTTTAGTCTCAACTTTTAAGGATATTATGCTTTAATGAAGGGTATTTTTATGTTTTTAGTAGAAGGTGCAAGAAAAAGAGTTTTAGAGTAAAAAGGAGAAAAAATACAATAAAAAGGAGCAAAAAGGGATAAGTTTAACAAAAGTACCAAACTAGCAGGTGCAACAGTTTGGCACCTAGGCGCCACGGTTACTTTCTAAAAGATTTATTAATTGAGGTTATTAATTAAGGTTGAATTTTGAAAAGATGTCTGAAGAAACCCTTGTCCAAAAATATGGATTAATTCCAAAGCTCAACCCAAACCTATCTTAGACCCAAGTTCAAACAAAAAGACCAACTTTGAACCCAAACCCCAAATTTGACCAAACTCATTCAAATTAACAAGACCATGATCATCACAACCAACATTTCATCCCTAAGGACCAAGCTAGATCCACCTAGCCGACCTACTTGAGCCACAGACTAAGGGTCCCTTGATTTTGGGGATCCATTCCTAAATTGGCTAAACAAAGAAAGATATGCTATCGGCCATCAATCCGCCTAACTAATCATAATTTAGACATCCTTCGGCTCCCATGAACAACCTAGCCATATGCCCTGGCTATGCCGGCTGTCACCAAAAAATATTAGAACCGAGACGTCCCCATGGCTAAAACCCAAATTTAAAAATTCCTGACTTGGATCGCTCCCATTGGACATTGGAGCTTCTCTTCTCTCCACTTAAGTTGTTGTTTGCACTTACTGGCAGTCCTCTTGAAGCCCTGAGCTATTCTATTTAAATCACCCTCCATGACCAAGAAGAAGAGAGTACTCAAACCTTAACAAAACTATGCCAAAATTCTACCACACACCATAACAACCCAGAGAAGCTCATCCCCACCATTCTCCAGCCCTAATTTCCACTGTTCAAGCCAATTTTCACAGCCTAAAAAAAGGACCTGTCAATTCCATCCCACTAAACTCACTTAAACATTACATTATAATGTTCTTAAGCTTCACCATAGCTTAAGGAGAAGTTTCCCACTCAAGCCCCATACCTTTGAGCTTACCAACCAACTTTCAGACAAAGGTCGCACCACACTCTGATCAAAATCTTGGTTAGACTCAACCTCAGTTCAAATCAACACTTGGAGAAACTTCGTGAGGTCTCAAAATATGTGAAGAACAATTCCAATTGAGGTTACACCTCTTGGACCAAGGTAGTTCCCATTTTCCCTCAAACTGAGCTTTGTTTGGGCTTTGGTGAAGAAAAGTTTATCTCCATGCCTGATCAACTGAATGGAAATTTTTTTCTTGGTCAGATGCACGTGTAAGAACTTACCGTGAGTGATTTTAGCAAGTATTGAGAGAGAATAAAGGAATTTAGTATGAACAACACTTGGGATAGGATAATCAGGGACGATAAATGGATATCATTTATATAGCATGTGTATTGATCCAACGAACGAGACTATGTCGGAAGAAGAAACGTTGTATCAACACGCAACCATGTGGCAGCTAAGGTGAAAAGTACAAGGAATCACAGAACCCACGTAGAGCTTTGGAGAGTCCCATGTTGCGCTGGCGGCTGACTATGTTTAATAGGAAATAAGATTTAAATGGTTTAAATAAATTCTAAAAATTTGAAAATCTATAACTTGTCGTAGAAAAATCATAAAAATCATAAAAATTCCCCGTTGTTCAGTGAATAGAGAAGAATAATGTGGAATTAAAATAAAAATTATTTGATGTGTCTTATATTTTTGATTAATTTAATACCAATTGAACTATTTTAATTCCAATTAAGTAAATAATAATCACCAAAACTTTAAACTTTGGGAGTTGATTTCTCATGTTAATAGAGATGTTCTCTAATTTTTCCAAGGATAAAGAGCATCTCTAGCTTTGAAACCCTAATTTTCAACCCTAGTTGTTCATTTTTTCTTAAAATAATATTATAAATTAAACTACAATTAAGAAAAATATGGGACTTGTTTTGGTAGGTACCCTGTGGTCAGAGGACTCTATATAAAATATATATTAAGTTTAANTTCTGCAAACCTAGAAACTTCAATTCTTCTCCCATTATCTTCCTTTCTATTTGCACTTCCTCTTATATGATTGCGAGGACTCTGCCAAGAAAGGAGTGTGACACTCAATGGCTAGGTGAAATCATTGCTCACCTGGGACTTTCTATTTCTTAACAAATTCTTACCTCACAAGTGGCCAAAGCCAATGAAGAATCGATGAAAATGTCATCATAATTTATAAAAGTGAAAGAAATCTTTAAATCATTCTCATCCCACAAGATTAATTCACAAAAGCATAGAGAAAGAGGGGCAACTACTGATAATTCATGGAGAGTAAAATAAAAACACTAAATTTGTATTGAAATCAAAGTATTAGAAATAAAAACTTAAAAACAAATGCAAAGTGTCATATGTCTTCTCCCCAAAACAAATTCTGGAGTCTCCTTGAAGAAATCTCCAATTTCATACTCTTACAACACAAAACACACATAAAATCACACTACAGCACAAAAGTAAGAAATCTTAAAGCCTTCAAACGCTGCCCAAAGATCCCATTTTGTGTCCAACCTTCATCCATTTTAATAGATCTCTGAGAATAACCAAGGGTTTCTTCAACACCAGTTCAAAATTTGGTCAAATTCAATGGATGTTCTAGAAGGAAAGTTAATGGTGTTATAGTGCCCTCTGCACGTGTCTGTGGCACTATGACACCCGGGAGCGGCGCTATGGCACCATACAATTTGCACCATTTTTGCTAATATTCCCCTCATTTTCTTCAAATGTCTATTGCATGTACCTGAAACCAAAAACATACAAAATAATTTCCTATAAAGTGCAATATCGCTAAAAATATAAATAAAATTATTATAAAATATGCACTAAAAATAGGTAATTTTAAGGTGGATCAAAGGGTTATGGACCCAAGAACCTTTTGTACCTTCTAATTAAAGTCATTCATCATGATCCTATAGGAAAATACCCTCAATCTGATTAATGAAAGTAGCTTGAGGTTGCACATGATAACGAAATTAAGGAATGCATCGAGATAAACTAGTATACGGTTCAAGGGTGTCCCATATATCATAGCTTTCACGTACAAGGGATGATTTTGGTCTGTAGTGCCCAATAATAAGACATCCTAAAAAAGTTAATGTTTCTCTATCTTGCAAAGTGGCTTCCTCATTCTTTTTTTCCTAAGTTTAGTAAGAATGGAGGACTTCAATCTCTAATAGAGCTTTCATTGATGTCTCTCTCAGCTTCGGTGAAAGAAGGTCAGCATCGTATCTGCATAACAATGCTGGGAACCATTTAAGGTGTGCTAAGATAATATAATCCACCTAACATGTAGGATTTTTAGTTCCTTTGCTTTTGAACCTGATGAGGTTTATTTAACTCTTTGTTGATGGTCTCCTTCCCCTTGTAACTATTAGTAAGCTTAGCTACTCTTCAGAGAAGGAGTTTTCTTCTTTGTAAACGGAATTTCAAAATCTCTAATAGAAGCTATCAGGTGGTGGCTTTGAAAAGGGCCTAAGAAGCCAACATCTCACTTACATCATTTGATCATTTGCTCTAATCATCACCAATGTAGTAAGCACTGTCAAAGGAGGGTAATAGCAAGTAAGGTGATCCACCATAAGATTACCTATTTTTTATGCACATTTTAGTCTCAACTTTTAAGGATATTATGCTTTAATGAAGGGTATTTTTATGTTTTTAGTAGAAGGTGCAAGAAAAAGAGTTTTAGAGTAAAAAGGAGAAAAAATACAATAAA